>APFE031393346.1:2080-26686 GCA_000404065.3 Pinus taeda | reverse complement strand
CTTCTTTTCCTGAAAGACTACAAATTGATAGAGGGGTAGAAAAACAGATCTAATTGCCCAATTATGATTTCCTAGATGAATTGAAGAATGTTTGTATCAAAATTCCTTTGCTACAAGCCATTAGAGAAATTCTCATTCTAGCCAAAACAATACAGGAGTTGAGCATAAAAAGACCAGGAATAAAAGCAAAAGAAACAAAAAGAATTCACTTGGTAGGAAAAATAGCAGACATAATGATGGGAAGAATTGTCATATAGAAATATGTGGATCCAGGGAGTCCAATTGTCAAGACACATATAAATTGAATTGAAATTCCAAATACATTGATTGACTTAGGGGCAGCAATAAACATTATGAGTAGACAAACTATGGAGCAGCTTAAACTCCCCAATCTTCTTTACACACCTACTTTACTGCAACTTGCAGATAGATCAGTAATCAAACCAGATGGTGTGCTAGAAGATATTTCAGTATCCTTAGATTCTTGGGAATATCCTGTTGATTTCATGATTTTAACTCCCAAGAATAATCTAGGAGGAAACCCACTCATATTACGAAGACCTTGGCTGGCCACAACGGATGCTTTTATTCGTTGTAGATCTAGTAACATGTATATTTCTGATGGTAATTCAACAAAGAAATTTACTCTATATCCTCCAGCAAAAGCAATCACAGAAATAGATGACAAGGAATGGATTGATGATGAAGATGATATTCAACCTCTCTTTACTATGTCAGAAATTAGTGAAGATAGTCAAATTTTGAATACATTGGAAAATTTTGAAACATCTTCAGAATATAATCATGCACAATTTCAAGAAAAATCTAATGTTGAATATTTGTCATCTAGGTAGATGTCTCTCTATTCTATGGAAGAGTTTGGTAGCTCTACAATTGAAATTTTCCTAGGTAGGACATTGAAGATAAACAAAAAATTGGATAAATTACAACAAGAATAGCTAACCAAAACATTACAAAAACATTTTTCTACATTTGCATGGGAATACACCAACATGAAAGGCATTGATCCTAGGACTTGTATCCATAATATCTATATTGAGGAAAACAGTAAACCTATCAAACAGCCTCAGAGAAGGATGAATCCAAATCTTAGGGAGATTGTAAAAAAAGAGCTCCACAAATTACTGAATGTAAACTTCATTTACCCAATTTCAGATAGCCAATGGGTTTCTCCTTTGGCAATTGTGCCTAAAAAGAATGGTAAATTGAGGGTGTGCACTGATTACTAAGAATTGAATAAAGAAACCCTTAAAGATCATTTTCCTTTTCCCTTTATAGATCAAGTGTTAGATACATTAGCAAGTAAGAAGTATTTCTCATTTTTGGATGGTTTTAGTGGTTATAATCAGCTTCAGGTAGCACCTGAGGATCAGGATAAAACTACATTTATTTGTCCATGGGGAATTTATGCCTATTGAGCACTTTCTTTTGGATTATGTAATGCACCCGCAACATTCCAAAGAGCAGTACTAGGAATCTTTTCTGATCTGATACATGATTGTGTAGAGGTATATATGGATGATTTTACAGTCTATGGAGACACATTTGAAGAAGCTTTGGAAAATTTGGAAAAAGTTCTTAAAATATGTAAAGAAACAAACCTTTCACTAAGACATGAAAAATGTTTTATGATGTTTACAGAAGGTATTGTTTTAGGACATCACATTTCAGGGGATGGGATAAAAGTTGACAAATCTAAAGTTGAAGTCATCTCTAAGTTATCAATTCCAAATTGCCAAAAGGATGTTAGAATTTTTCTAGGATTTACAGGATACTATAGAAGATTTATAGAAAACTTCACTAAAATAGCATCTCCACTCTTCAAATTGCTTACAAAAGATTGTGAATTCAGTTGGAATCTTGATTTCCAATTAGCTTTTGAAACCTTGAAAGAAAAAAATTTTGAAGCACCTATTTTAAGAGGTTGAAATTGGAAACTCCCTTTCCATATTTCCACAAATGCTTCAGATACAGGTCTAGGAGCTGTGTTGGGACAAAAAGATTTGATTCCATATGCCATTTACTATACAAGTGAGAATTTGACTCCCACTGAGTTGAATTATACTGTGAATGAAAATGAATTTTCGTTGTTCTTCATGCAATTAACAAGTTCAGACACTATATAACAAGCTATAAAACCTTTGTTCATACAGATAACTCTGCAATTAGATATTTGATGAATAAACCTATTACTAATGGCAGAGTTACAAGATGGCTTTTACTTTTGCAAGAATTCAACATTACTGTGCTAGATAGACCTAGAAAACAAAACACGGTTGTTGATTTCTTGTCCAGGATTCAGAATATCAAGGAAGATTCTCTGGTTGAAGATAAGTTTCCTGATGAGTATCTTTTTGCAGTAACTACTCAAACTCCTTGGTTTTAAGATGTTGCTAATTACTTGGTCACGAGAAAGTTACCCTAAGATTTATTTCCTAAAGAGAAAAGAAGAATTATTCAAGAAAGTGCAAGATATTCATGGATCAATAATGAACTGTATAAAACAGGGTCAAATCTTATGATCAGAAAGTGTGTTAGGGAAGATGAAATGCCTGAGATTCTCAAAGCATGTCATGTTGAGCCGTGTGGTGGACATTTTGCTGACAAGAGGACATCCTATAAAATTCTTTCTTTAGGATATTATTGGCCATCCATCTTTAAGGATGTTAAATAATATGTCAGAAGATGTGACTACAGCCAAAGGGTAGGGAAATCTACTCCCTCAAATGAAATTCCATTACAAACTCAGGTACTTATCAAACCTTTTGAAACGTGGGCTTTAGACTTTATTGGACCAATTAATCCTCCATATAAGAAGAAAAAGTATATATTGGTATGCACTGATTATGTCACCAAATGGGTATAAGCCAAAGAATTGCCTTTTGCTAATGAAAAATCTGTAGTTAATTTTCTTTTTGAGGACATCTTCACTTGTTTTGGTGTTCCAAGAGAAATTGTGATAAATCATGGATCCCAATTCACATCCAATATGGTGGAAAGGCTTGTGGAGGAATACAAGATCAAGCATAGGAAATCTACTCCCTATCATCCACAAGCAAATGGTCAAGTGGAGTCTACAAATAAAGTGATTGAAAGAATTCTCACCAATACTATGCATCTACATAGAAGAGATTGGGTAGAAAGGATTCCTGAAGCCTTATGGGCCTATAGAACTACATGGAGGAACATAATGGGACATACACCCTATGAATTTGTTTATGGGAAACAAGTCTTGTTCCATATAGAATTCCAAATCAGAACTTTCAAGATGGCAGTCCAATTGGGGTTGGATTTATGAGAGGCTCAAAAGCATAGACTGAAGCAATTAAATGAACTTGATGAAATCAAACAAGAGCCAGTTCAAAGGACTGGTATAGTCCAACAATAGAGGGATAAATGGCATGACAAATATATCAAGAACAAGAGGTTTCAAGAGGTAGATTGGGCATTGTTATTTGATTCAAAGTTTAAATATTTTCAAGGGAAGTTTCAAACTTATTGGCTTGGGCCATATGAGATTGAAAAAGCCTTTAGTAATGGAGTAGTGAGGATCAGAACAATAGATGAATTTCAAACTCCTATTCTTGTGAATGGTCATAGATTAAAAATATATCAAAAACCAATTTCAAAGGAGGAGTTCATCAAGATCTTCCAGGATAATTCTGAAATGAAGTTAGTGAAGAAGAATCCTTCTTCTCCACCAACTTAGTCTTTATTTTTCCTATCTATAAAATAATAATAATAATAGTAGTAGTAGTAGTAGTAAATTATATAAGGTTTCAAAACCAATTATTGATTGGCATGCTTATATAGAAACTACTGGGTGAAAATCAGAGGTTTTTGACATCCTATATTTTCCATTTCCCATCTGTAATAAGTGGTGATAAAAATCCACAGTCACTCTGTATTCTGCAAAATTCATTATCTCATCGCACCCCACTCTGTTTTATTTCTGCAGTTTCATTTCATTTCATTATCATATGCCATCAATAAATTTCTCCTTTTAAGTATTTATTCCATTTCCATTTCCATTTATCATCTTGTCTTACATATCATATCATTTTTCCTACATAGCCATTTCCATTTAATTCATGATCCATAAGCCATATTTTACTTTATGTTTCACGTTCTACAGCTGGTTCTGTTCTGCAACTAATCTGATTTTGTAGCTACAATTTGCTTATCAGTTTAGGTACAAGTGTACAGTTCATAATAAAACCATGTATGTAGGGGATTGAAGAAAAATCAAATTTCTGAAGAAATCATGCTCAAGGTACTTGTGGATCAACATCAAAATATTAGTGAGTAGAAGGTAAAGGTTCCAAAGGTAAATGAAAAAAATTATTTCAAAAAGAAATTGAAAACATAAGTTTGTATAGTATGTATAATCACATGTCTCCTTAACCAACCATCATTATATTTGAGCGCCACGATGTCTCTTCCATATCTTCTGTCTTTAATGACAAATAGTCTCAATGATTGTTTCATAACAAATCTCCGCTTAAAACTCCATAACTTGTACTCAAACGGTCCTCCACAACTACACCCGTTAACGGTCAAGACAATGATGTGACCTACCTATCTACGACTCTCTAAACCCTCACTATCTATTTATTTCATGCAAATCCTTAAGTTATTCTCTCATATTCATGCAGTGATTCCATATACATAATATTCCTATTTCCATATACGCAGTCATTCCATTTCTTAGATAGTGAGAGTAAGTTTGAAGGGTAACCAAAAATAGAGGATATGGGGCTTATTTTCAGAACATAGCCCATAGGGGTAAAATATATGGAGGCATATCCACAACTTAAAGGGATGCTACAGAAGGCTGAATGGTTAAATTTTATTGAAAAAATTGATGGCTACCACAATGAAATTACCAAATATTTTGCAAGATCATTTGATGGCACATAAGAGATATAGGGGATATCAAATTTGCAATCACATAATCCTTCATAGTAGAAGCAATAAAGCTCCCGAGACTACGAGAAAGATGGTTTAAAAACAAGGAATTTCATTATGAATCTTGGAAGGTGATCATTAAAAACACAGGTATGGATTTTACAGTATTTAGGAAGGGATTCCTATTTGATCACTCAAGAGAAAATGGAGTGTTGTTAATATTTCAAAAATTCATTACATGTGAAGGAAGATTTGGGTCTATGTCTATTTACCATATATGCTTGTTAATGAATTTTTTAGAGAATGGAACCATCAATCTTCCCTTTTTACTTCTAAACAGTCTGAGAAGGATGGAAACAAATGTCAAAAAGAAAATTGAATCAATAGAAACAACTGTGTCATCATGGATTAGTGAAGATTCTAGTTGAATTCCATTTCAGAAGTATAGGGGATACATGGGAAGATTTCTTGGTAAGGAATTTCTTTCAGGATGCTCTAGATTCATTTGAGAGAAGTCATGTTAAGATAAATAGAAGGATAAATATCAGCATTAATATTCAAAACTCCTCACAAAAAGATGATGTAGAGACAACTCCTAAACCAGAGGTTAGGAAGTAGACTAAACAGAAAAGAAAAATGAAAGAGAGGCCTGAAGAAATCAATGAGGATATCCTTGAACCTTCATCACCACAAGAATATGAAAAACTACTCTCTAAAACACTGACCAAGATCAAGGAGAAAATCAAGAAAAATAAGGAGAAAGGAAAGAGGAAGAAGGATACAAAAGAAGAAACCATATGCTTCCAAAACTTGAGGAGGAGCTCTAGAATCGAAGGTAAGGTGAAGAGGGTGACATCAAAAGAAGCCCGGTTCATAAATTAGAAGAAGAAACCCCAGTTCAATCTCCAAACAATATCCCATCTAAACACAGTACACAAAACTCTCCTCCACAAAGTTTTGAAGGTAGCCCAAGTCAAGCTTCTCCTGGTATAGATCCAATACAACAACAAATATATGACTACATAGAGTCATTAGAGAAAAAAAATACCTCGATAGATCCAAGAACTTCAACTAATCCATAGCAGCCTATCACCCCACAAGAAACTCTAACCAACTCTCTCAAACAAGAAATCTTTGAGCTAGAAGTTCTGAACAGGCACATTAAAAAAGAAAATGAAACCTTGAGGGAACAGAGCAAGTTGGATAGAGCTATTCATGACAACATAATGCTACACTTGGGATTATGGTACAAGAAAAATAGGAAGCTGAAAAGGAAAAATAAGAAGCTGAGCATAACACTTATTAACCTCAAATACAAACTTCTTATGAAGAAGCCAAGGATGGCAGTCAGTGCAAAGAGAAGTAAGAAAATGAAGTTGGATGTGCTAGCAGAAGTATTAGAACAAATGCAATAGGAGGAAGCAGTTCACATTTTTGAAAATTGCATGGGGACATTGAATGATTTTTTTTGTAGTGGGGGTATGTTGAGCCTCAAAATTACTCTTTCTCTAGCAACTCTTCTCATCCCTTTTCTTTGTTTTTTCATGAAGAAAATGCATACTTATCATCAATGACTAGTATATATTGCCTTAAGGAGGACATTTAGTGATTTACATGTTAGGATTTTATGTTTTGCTATTTGAATAAATTTTTTCCTTTTAGCTATAGAATGCAGCCTATTTTGCAGCTACCTTCGTGCTTTAATAGGTTACAGGTGTAAAACGAGGAAACTAGCCACATGGGAATCTCTGGAATGGTCACAACATGGATCCTATCCTAGTCAACCAGCCCAAATTGACAAAGAAACTAGCTCAAGACCACAGTCAAAGGTGGAGCCAAACGAGGAAACCCGGGAGCAATATGACTATGTGTCCAATAGGACTCTTTGTCCATTCTTCATGGCTATTTAATAAATATGACAACTTCTATTGTAGCATTTACTTGAACTAGCCACCAGTGATAACTATTTCGCACAACAACCTTGCTGAATTAAAGTAACCTGTAGTTGATCACCCATTCACGCAGAACTGTTGTAATACATGGACCACCTGTAGCTAAATTGTATCAAAGGACAGTTAGGATTTTTCTTTAAATATTAGTTGTAAAGAACTCGAAAGGAGTTCAAATTTCCTCACGTATTAAGCTCAAACTTACTGTTCTATAATTTGAAACTTATTTCCTTGTTTTTAATATGAAGGTCGTATGTTTTATGGGTATATAAAAGAGTTTCTTGGAGATTGATTAAGCAAGCATAACCTGATCAGTTGCAGAGGTCCCCTGCGCTGAATGAGGTTCTATTTCATTTTGTTTTTCCTTTTCTAGTTAAACTGTAAATTCATCATTTCCTCTCACAGTGTTCATAATCAATTTTGTACTAACCTTGTTTATAATGCAACTTTCATCATTTTATTGCTAATGCAGAATAACTTCTTTCAGTGTAGAATAAATTCATTTTACTTATCCTCTTTCTAGTTTTTATCAGTAGTTAGAAGTTGAAATTCAGTAGTGTAATTTAGTTTACTTTATTCACTACTTTACTAGTTTTTAAATTTTCAATTAGACTGATCAGTGCCATTACTATTCTTGCCATTTTATTACTAGTTTATTGAATCATGGTGTTAATGAACGTTTCTAAACAACCCTTCTAGTTGATAATTCATCCTAAACTAAGTGGTTGAACACTTCATTCATGCAATGAGTCTTTTCTGCATTCCTGCATTTATTTTCTCTTAGAATAATGAAATACAGAATTCCTCAAATGTCATCACAAGGAGATTTTCTCCCAAAATTGAGAGGTAGAGTAACTAAGTATTTCATTTAGTATTGTTTATGTAATAGATTAGACATTAGTTGCATTTTCACTTTTAGTTCATGATTTGGAATAATGATCAAATAGGAATAGAAACTCTGTTTTCATTTTTTTGCTTAAACTTTTCTTCCAAGTCTTCCTTAAGCTCTTTTATTTCTCATTTTTAGATTTTTAGGAGTTTTTACAGAAGTTAGATTTAAGATTTTGATAGTTACATTGTAAATCATTAGGGATTAAAGGACCAAAACCCCCAAAAACAATATAAAACATAAAAACAATGAAGTAAGAAGGGTCATCTAGTACAAACAGTGCACTAAATTCATCAATTTACGATACCCAACTTGATAATTTATGTAGAGAAATTTTGGACACTAAATTGACTAAACAGTAAAGTTGAAAAATAAACTAAGTATAAAAAGTAGGCGTAGTCCACATTTGAAAGTATTGTTAAAAATAATGTGGGTGGTGGTGCCACACCCCCCATCGTGTGGTTGGAGGATTATTGCTAGGGTAGGGGCGTGACAGGTTGGGTCATGTGAGGACGCCCATGTAAACTCGTTCAGGATGGTCGGTTCATGTCATGTGAGAGTGCCCGTGGAAACTCGTTTCGTCAGGTCGTTTGAGGGCACTCATGTAAACATGTTCAGTTGATAGGTTCTGTGTGAGGGTTCTTCTGGTCACATGTGCCCTTATAAAAAATGCTAAAGTGCGACTAGGGGTGGGCCTTGTGCACGATTATGCTACCCGTTTGATCGGCTCTCCCTTGTGGCTTCATTTCGGTAGCGTGTGGGTGCCCATGTAAACTCGTTCGGGTGGGTTTGATTGAGTCGGGTTGGGTCGTGTCATGTGAGGCCACCCATGAAAACTCTTTCAGTTGGGTCAGTCAGGTCGTGTGAGGGTTCCCATGTAAACTCATTCAAGCCGGTAATTGAGATGTTTGCTATTCATGTGAAAAGTGGGCTGGTAATTGGGAGATTTGTTCAGGTCTACCTGAAGGATGGCCCTGGGTCATTGGTAGGGTGGGCGATTTTCATCTACCCTCCATCCCTAATTGGTAGCACACGAGTGGTAATCTTGGCCATGCTTGTCTTGGACCCTTGGTCAAATTTTCATATGAAAGGTGGATTCGTAATTGAGTTTTTTTTTTCCGGGTTTGCCTAAAGAATGGCCTTGGGTCATTTGTAGGGTGGTCAGTTTTCATCTTCTCTCCATCCCCACTTAGTAGCACATGAGTGGTATTGTTGGCCATGCTTGTCCCAGGAGGCATATGTGAAAAATTCCCCTTCTGCTCTCTAAGTTCTTAGAGTTGTATGGGTTGTTGTGGTGTGGCTCCCAGGCTTGTTCTGGTCCCTCGTGCCCATCCAAATGATACAAGTGATAGGTTTTCATTTCTTATGAAAGGTGGGTTGGTAATTGAGTTGTTTTTCTGGGTTTTCTTGAAGAATGGCCTTGGGTCATTTGTAGGGTGGTCAATTTTCATCTTCTCTCCATCCCCACTTGGTAGCACATGAGCGGTAATGTTGGCCATGCTCTTCTCAGGAGGCATATGTGAACAATTCCCCTTATTCTCTCTAAGTTCTTAAAGTTTTATGGGTTGTTGTGGTGCAGCTCCCTGGCTCGTCTTGGTCCCTCATGCCCATCCATATGATACAAGTGATAGGTTTCCTTTTCATGTGAAAGGTGGGTTGGTAATTGAGCTGTTTTTTTGGGTTTGCCTAAACGATGGCCTGGGGTCATTTGTATGAGGTCCTATTTTCATCTTCTCTCCATCCCCACTTGGTATCACATGAGCAATAATGTTGGCCATGCTCATCCCAGGAGGCATATGTGAACAATTCCCCTTCCACTCTCTATGTTCTTGGAGTTGTATGGGTTGTTGTGGTGTGGCTCCCTAGATCGTCTTGGTCCCTCATGCCCATCCAAATGATACAAGTGATAGGTTTTCTTTTTGTGTGAAAGGTCGGTTGGTAATTGAGTTTTTTTTTTGTAGGTTTGTCTGAACAATGGCCTTGGTTCATTTGTAGGGCGGCCGATTTTCATCTTCTCTCCATCGCCACTCAGTAGAACATGAGTGGTAATATTGGCCATGCTCATCCTTGTCCCTCGTGCCCATCCAAATGATAAAAATGATAAGTTTTCTCGGTGCTCTTTTGTGCCTTCATTATTTTGGTCCCATATGGAAGCCCCAAAACTCCGTCATTCCTATGTCACTATCGTGTCGCTCGGTTGTTGTGAATAGAAAATTTTGATTGGGCTAGGTAGCCATGTGTGGCTCCATTGAAATTGGCTCCACGTTATATTTTTCACCTCCTCCCTATTTTGTGGGGAGGGGTTTGCTTTCCATGTGAAAGGTGGGTTGTTAATTGGGTTGGTTTTTTGAGTTTTCTTGAAGAATCGCCTTGGGTATATTGTAGGGTGGCCGATTTTCATCTTCTGTCCATAACCATCGGTAGCACATGAGTGGTAATGTTGGCCATGCTTGTCCCAGGAGGAATATGTGAACAATTCCCCTTCTACTCTAAGTTCTCAGAGTTGTATGGGTTGTTGTGGTGTGGCTCCCTGTGACAGATAGCCTCTTCATTGTTCGATTGTTCATGGTCCCAGTTTCTTGTGCTTGTACTCTTTTTGTGTTGGCATTGTTAGTTGAGATGCATACACTTAAGAGGAAAATGGAAGGGTTTTGGTTGTAAACCATCTATCCCCCTCTTGCTTTCTTTTTCCATTGGGAGATGTGAGGAGTTGTTGTCCTTATTGTAAAGTTAAGGGTTGGCATCCCTTTCAAAGTGCAAATAATCTGTGGTTGTGTTGGTTTTGAGGTTTTGATAGATGTGGTGGCCCATATGTTTGATCGAGTGGTTATATTTTTCCTCGCATCTCGCATGCACAGTAGAATTTTACGGCTAGAAATGTTAAGTCACAATGTTTATGGGTATTTGTTGTTTCAATTGTGTATGCGATCATGGTCCAGTGGGAAGGAGGTTTGATACGTCGATGGTGGGGTCTATCTGAAAGAAATATTTTAAGGTGGAACACTTTGACCTCACCCCTTTACATGGAGGTTGTTGTAGGTGAAAAGTATTCATTGTCTAGCTGGTAAAGTTGTGGGTAATCTGCTAGGTTTCCTGTATGTATGGTGCCTGGGTGCAGAGGTGCCCGATCCCTCCTCCTATTTGGATATGTTATTTTATTGTGTAGTGAGCCTCTTGATTTGCATTTATTTTTTTCCTTTATCTTTCCATCGTGGTTTCCGCAGGCAGTCAAGTGATCGAGGTCAACCATTACTGTTGTATAGGTGGAATCCTGGGTGGCTTTAGTGCGGGGTGGGAGGGTTGGGGGGGAATTTCTAAGAGAGGTTCTGGGCTTGGTCAGTCTTGTTTTATTTTCTTCATTTTTCTTTGCATTGAAGCTACCGCAGGTGATCACACGACCAAGGTCCATCATTGTTGTTGTCTGGGTGGACTCCTAGGTGGCCTCTATGCGAGGAGGGGTGGGTTGTTGGGGGCATTTATAAGGGAGGTTGCATGCTCTGTTTGTATTATATTATTTCCTTCCTTTTACTTTATGTTAAGGCTGCCGCAGGTGATCATCCAATCAAGGTCCACTGCTGTTGTTGTTTGGGTGGACTCCTAGCTAGCATTGGTGCTGGGAAGGGAGGTTTGTATCACCTCTCTAAGATAGGATTTGCAATTGATCGTCCTCTTTTTATTTCCTTCCTTTTCCTTTGCATCGAGGCTACCCTAGGTGATCGGGAGATCAAGGTCCACTATTGCTGCTATCTAGGTGGACTTCCAGGTGGCCTCGGTGTGGGGTGTGGATAATTCAGGCTCATTTACAATATATAGGTTGCATGGTTGGTCATCCTCCATTTATTTCCTTTTCATCGGGGCTATTGTAGGGAATCAGGAGATTGAGGTCCATCATTGCTACTGTCCGAGTGGACTCCTAGGTGGCCTTGGTGTAGGCTATGGAGGTTGTTGGAGGCATTTATAAGGGAGTGGGTGAGTGATAGCTGGTTTTCTCGTTGGTTAGGGCATGGTTGCAAACTCTAAAGTGGCCTTGGTGCATTGTGACTTGGCAGGTCTACCCATTTGTTCGCCATATCCTTGGCATGTTTTGTGTGCTTCCTTCTTGGGATGTGAGAGGTGCAAGGCATAAAATTTTTACATGATATTTTGATATCTCTTTGACTT
Source organism: Pinus taeda (assembly GCA_000404065.3). Taxonomy (NCBI): domain Eukaryota; kingdom Viridiplantae; phylum Streptophyta; class Pinopsida; order Pinales; family Pinaceae; genus Pinus; species Pinus taeda. The sequence continues at coordinate 14,758 of APFE031393346.1, read as the reverse complement.
ATGGGTGTTTAGGTTGTCCCTTGGTAAGAGAGCTCCTAGAATTCTCGGTGAATCGTGATAACTCGACAAATCATAGAGTCCTTGTGCTGACGATGTTTCATTCAAATTTTTGCCATATCAACTTTTGATGGTAGGATAAAGGCCTACCATGGTGGTGGCGGGTGATGGAGAATTAGGTTTCGATTTTGGAGAGGGAGACTAAGAAATGGCTACCACATCCAAGTAAGGCAGCATGCATGCAAATTATCCAATCCTGACATGGGGAGGTAGTGACAAGAAATTACAATATTGGGCTCATCAAGTCTGGTAATTGGAATGAGTACAATATAAATCCCTTAATGAGGATCAATTGGAGGGAAAGTATAGTGCCAACAACCATGGTAATTCCAGCTCCAATAGCATATATTTTAGTTGTTTCAATTAAAAATCTCATAGTTGGATCTTGGGTCGTAAAGGTCGGTCTGCCTACTTAGTGTGCACCTTCCCTTCTATCCCTTTTGTTGGTAGCGTGATCCTAGCCTTAATTGTTTGGATCGCGGCTCCAACCTTATTACATGGAAGAAATTAGAGTCCTCAAAGAAATCTTATGCTCTGAATACATTAGCATGGAATAACGTGAAAGGAGTCTGGTCCTATTGTGTTGGCCTTCGGGACCGAAGTAATGATTAATAGGGATTGTCGGGGGCATTCGTATTTCATTGTCAGAGGTGAAATTCTTGGAGTTATGAAAGACGGAGCACTTTGAAATCATTTGCTAACGATGTTTTCATTAATCAAGAACAGAAGTTGGGGGCTCGAAGACCATCATATACCATCACAGTCTCAACCATAAACGATGCCAACCAGGGATCAACGAATGTTTCTCTAAGGACTCCGCTAGCACCTTCTGAGAAATAAGAGTGCTTGGGTTCCGGGGGGAGTATGGTCGTAAAGCTAAAACTTAAAGGAATTGATGGAAGGGCACCACCAGGAGTGGAGCTTGCAGCTTAATTTGACTCAACATGGGGAAACTTACCAGGTCCAGTCATAGTAAGGATTGAAAAATTGAGAGCTCTTTCTTGATTTTTTGGGTGGTGCTGCATGGTCATTCTTATTTGGTGGAGCAATTTGTCTAGTTAATTTTGATAGCGAATGAGACCTTAACATTTTAACTAGCTACATGGAGGTTCCCCTTCACGTCTAGCTTCTTAGAGGGACTATGGCCGTTTAGGCCATGGAAGTTTAAGGCAATAATAGGTCTGTGATTCCCTTAGATGTTCTAGGCCACACACGTGCTACACTGATGCAACCAATGAGTTTTTCTTCCTGGTTCAAGAGGATTGGGAAATCTTCTCAAATTGCATCGTGGTGGGGATAAAACATTGAAGTTATTGGTCTTCAATGAGGAATTCCTAGTCAAAGCGTGTCATCAACTCGTGTTGACTATGTCCCTACCCTTTGTACACACCGCTCGTCGCTCCTACCAATTGAATGATTTGGTGAAGTGTTCATATTGCGTCGACGATGGTGGTTCACTACCATCAACGTCGTGAGAATTTCATTTAACCTTATCATTTAGAGGAAGGATAATTTGTCACAAGGTTACCATAGGTGAACTTGCAGTAGGATCATTGATAGTAGGGGTTTTCTTTTTTGGTTTGGGTTGGGTGGGTTTTGATTGTAATGTGGGCACATGTGGTGTGTCTCTAGGGGAGCGTGTTTGGTGTTTGGTGTGAACATTGTTGGTTGCTTGTCTTGAGGTCACGCTTGTTTTTTTGTGTGTGCTTACAAGCCATGCTTGTGCTTGTCACACTTATCCTTTTTTTTCTTTCCCAATGTGTTTCTGTAGGGGGTTCGTAAGCTTGTTTCTTGGGATCCCTCTCTGACGATCTATTTAGAGAGGCATGGTTGATGTAATTGAGGTGCTTGGGCAATACGATGGATAAATTTAGACTCATTCACAGTGGTGGTGCTTGATATTTTTTTCATTGGAAGGCATGGGCCAAGGGTGTAGACCTCCATAGTTGGTTCTCTCGAAAAGGCGGTAGTGGTTTATGTGTTGCTTGGGTTATATTTTTTGCTGGTGGTTGGGTCAAGGGAGTGGTTACGCACGTGCCTAGTATCTCAAACCTTTTGTGAGGGGAAATTGTCAGGGTGGGTTCAATATGGGATGGATGAAGAGTGGTTGAACCCATTGGGCTAGCCACCCTAGTCCTCACGAACATTCCTCGATATGCCCTCATAGAAGGTTTGGGTGTCTAGGTAATGAAAAACCCCTCCCTCGGTTTGAGCTCCAATGAGATCATAATTTTCCCTTCCAATGGGCATGATGTGGAATTCTTATCTCGTGCCTTTTTTGTTGAGGTTATTCCTCATCCTCTCAAGAGCCACTTCCCTTCTAAGGAAAGAAGTAGCAGGTTGTACCTTTATTTTTCCCTTTGGATTATGGGTTTTTTTGTGTGACTTGGTCATTTCTTGGTTTTGTGGTTTGCGCTTTGCGCACATCCCTCTCTTTAGGGGCCTTGCACCATCGATGTATTTGTGGTCTATGGCTTTCTCCAGCATTGAGTGTCAGCCCGTGACAACTCCTCTTTGGAGTTTGATTCTTGACCCCCATTGACTTTCTCACTGGAAAGGTTGTTGGGTGTTTTGTACACAAAGGGGTGTAATAGCAGGGTGTGTTTGCTATTCGTGTATTTATCATTTTAAGCCTTCTGTCTGGTTGGGGGTTGTTTACCTCTTAGTAACATGCTCCAGACACTAGTCTCATTGCTGCCATCTTCTTTTCTAATGGTCAAGTTTAGGTTGTGATTTATTTGCTTGGTTGTTTGATTGTTTCTTTCTTATGTTGTAAGCTAGAAAAGGTGTTGTGCCGTAATGTATGTGGGGAGTTTGAAGAGGTGGGATGCTTTGATTGGGTGCCTTATTTTCTTTCTTTCTTGTTAGGAAACATCTCCTCAGTGTGTTGTTGAGCCTCTTTATTTTCTTGGGATTTTTGTTTCTTTGGTATTGTTTTCTTCCATTCTTACTTTTCCACCTCACTTTACAGGGAAAAGGTGGGATTGTTGTGGATTGGTGTTTGGGAAGGATGAAAATTAGTGTGAGTTCTAGGGGTGGCCATCCTAGTCCTTCTCGATTGTCATCCCCTGCAGTTCCCCCCTTTTTGTGAAGGCACAGGGTTTGGGAAGCTTGTTCTTTGTTTGAGCCTCCTTGTGAGCCAATAGCCACATTTGCTATCTCTTTATTTCATGTTGTTTTCTTCCATTCTTCATTTTGGCCCCTGGCTTTACGGAGAAAAGGTGGGATTGTTGTGGATTGGTGTCGGGAAGGACGAAAAGTAGTACAAGTTCCTGGGGTGGCCACCCTAGTCCTTCTTGATCATCGTCCCATGCAGTTCCCCCCTTTTGTGAAGGTAGGGGTTTGGGGAAGCTTGTTCTCTATTTGAGCCTCCCCTTGTGAGCCAATAGCCACATGTGGTATCTCTTTTTTTTTTTTTTTTTTTTTATTCCATTCTTCGTTTTGGCCCCTAGGTGTGCGAAGAAAAGGTGCGATTGTTATGGATTGGTGTTAAGGAAGGATGAAACACAGTGTGAGCTCCTGGGGTGGCCACTTTAGTCCTTCTCGATCATCATCCTCTATGGTTCCCCCCTTTTTGCAAAGGAACGGGGTTGGGGAAGTTGGTTCTATGTTTGAGCCTCCCCTTGTGAGTTGGTAGCCACGTTTGATATCTCTTTCTTTCATGTTGTTTTATTCCCTTATTTCTTTTGGCTCCTAGCTTTACGGAGAAAAGGTGGGATGGTTGTGGATTGGTGTTCAGAAAAGACGAAACGTAGTGCGAGCTCTCGGGGTGGCCACCCTAGTACTTCTCAATCGTCGTCCCCTTCAATTCCCCCCTTTTTGTGAAGGCACGTGGCTTGGAAGGCTCGTGTTTTGTTTGAGCCTACCCTTGTGAGCTGGTAGCCATGTTTGATCTCTATTTCTTTCACCTTGTTTTCTTCCCTTCTTCCTTTTAGTCCCTAGCTTTATAGAGAAAAGGGGGAATTGTTGTGGACTGGTGTCCGAGAAGGATTAAAAGTAGCGTAAGCTCTTGGGTGGCCACCTTAGTCCTTCTCAATTGTTGTTCCATGCATTTCCCCCCTTTTTGCAAGGGCGTGGAGATTAGGAAGATTTTTCTCTGTTTGAGCCTACTCTTATTAGGGGGTAGACACCTTTGTTTCTCTTTCTTTCATGTGTTCTTATTACTTTCCTCCTTTTGGCCCTTAGCCTTATATTTGGTATGGGGGGTGACCCTATTTAGTGTTGTGGTATATTTGTCGGTGATATGTGGAAACGAATCTCAGCAATAGATATCTCAACTCTTGTTATGATGAAGAACGTATCTAAATGCGATACTTAGAGTGAATTTTAGAATCCTGTGATTCATCGAGTTTTTGAACGCAATTTGCGCTCGAGGCCTCGGTCAAGGGCGCGTCTATATGGGCATCACATCCCATTCAAATTCACTCCATGCAATATGTTAGGAAGTTGCAGAGCTTGTTGTCTATGCCCAATGTAGTGTAGTTCGCTGAAATGCCTCAAGTGATGTTTCACGGCGTGTGCAACATGCAGTGATCTTGTTCACTTCGATGGGAAGTAGGCGTTAGCTGATGCAAGCTTTGCGTGGAATCACTTGGGATTGATTTTCTATTTCTTGTCCTCCCTTCATGTAGGGCGGATTTAGCTCCAACTTGCAACCTTAGCTCACGTGAGAACACCCACTGAGTTTAAGAAGTAGAGGAAAATAAACTTATAAGGATTCCCCTAGTAGTAGTGAGCAAACTAGGAAGATCCCAACATGAAAATTAGGCGACAACGTCACCTGAATTGTAGTCTGTAGAAGTGTCCTCAATGGCAGACTTCGGCCAAGTCCCTTGGAAGGGGGCGCCTAAGAGGGTGACAACCTCGTCAGGCTCAAGCTGGTTCACTGCTCGACTTGAGATGCATACCAACATGGGCTATTGCATTGTCATAAGCATGGGTGGGTTACTACCTGTTAGTTTTATGTTGTAGAGGTCAAGGAATGAAGCATGTGCCCTTGTGGCGGGCTATGTGAACCTGCATGCTCGTGGTGTTGATTAGTGGGCTTTCCATTCGAATCGTCTTGAAACATGGACACAGGAGTCTAACATGTGTGTGAGTCGGTGGGTTTGAAAACCCACAAGGCGTAAGGAAGCTGACGGGTGAGATCCCCTCTCTGTGGGGGAGCATTGTCCACTGACCTTAAGCTTATGTGAAGGGTTTGAGTGTGAGCACACATGTTGGGGCCCAAAAGAGGGTGAACTATGCCTGAGTAGGGCGAAGCCAAAGGAAAATATGGTGGAGAATCGTAGCGGTATTGACGTGCAAATCGTTTGTCTGACTTGGGTATAGGGGCAAAAGACTAAACAAACCATCTAGTAGCTATTTTCCTTCGAAGTTTCCCTCAAGATAGCTTGAATTCACGCGTGAGTTTTTTCAGGTAAAGCAAATAATTAGAGGCCTCGATGGCGTAATTCCATTGACCTATTCTCAAACTTTCAATAGGTAAGAGGGTGTGGCTACTCCATTGAGCCATGCCATGGAATCGAGAGCTCCAAGTGGGCCATTTTTGTAAGTAGAACTGGCGATGCGGGATGAACCAAAATTTGACTTACGGTGCCGAATTGTATGCAAACCTAGATCCCACAAAGCATGTTGGTTGATTAAGACAACCAGACGGTGGTTATATAAGTCAAAATCTTCTAAGGAGTGTGTAACAACTCACCTGCTGAATCAACTAGCCCTGAAAATGGATGGCTCTGAAGTGCGCAACCTATACTCGACCATCAGAGCAATTTCTTGGCTTCAATGAGTAGGAGGACATGGGGGTCATTGAGAAACCTCGGGCATGGGCTTAGGTGGTGTTAGTGTTAGTATATGCATACTTTTATCAGGGATCAAATCTACTCTTTGTATTTTCATTTTAGGTGTCTCATATTGAATTTTGGATCATTCCATTAGGTCATGTTAAAATGGTCCATTGATGGTTGTCCTTTTCTTAGAAAATAAAATCTTCCGTCATTAGATACATTTGCTGACTCATTTCCATGTTGTATTCAGTTGAGGTTTAAAATATGTTACTTTAGGTGTCAAGGCAATTTTCTTTCCATTAGGTTTTAGGGTTCATTTCCAAGGTATTTCCATTAGGTCTTAGGGTTCATTTCCAAGGTCAAAAGCATGATTTCAAGTGTAAATAAAGGGAAACAAAGGTATGAGGATGACCAATAAACAAAGAGTAATTTCCAGTAAATTCATGATGATTGTATAAAGATCTTTGTCACTATTGTAATTTTCATCTCAAAAACATGTTTTTGAGATGAAAACAGAGTGTTTTTAGTTGATTTATATTATTTTTATGTAATTCAATCCATTTTGTGCAGTAAGTGTTCCCAACTACCCCAAACATTTCTCTTTGCTACAAGAAAATGAAACCACTGAAGAAATCAATTCAATCCAAGCATCATCCACCTGAAAAGAGACAAAGAGAGAAAGCTATTAAGCAGAGACTTGGAGGAAAGAAGAAAATGTTCCAAAACATTAGAAAGTGGATTTTTCTAATGAAAAATCAAAATAAACCTCTATATAAGATGTCACACTCCTTTTCCAAATTCATCACTGTCATTTGACAAAGAGAAAGAAAAGCATTGAAGGAGAGAGGGGAATTGAGGCCAATTGATGGGTAAGGAGAAGAGGCACTGCGCATAGGAGACAAAGCGTTGTACATAGAGCAGTTTGAGGAGGCGTTGTGCACAGAGACTAGAGCGGTGCACATAGGGATGGAGTGCTATGCATAGGGTAGTTTCTCTAGTGCAAATTTGAACGATGATGCGCATAGAGCTGGAGCACTGCGCACCTGTAGGTGGCGCTACGCATAGGGCCAACAAGTGCCGAAACACCTTATCAACCACTCAAAACGTGTTTTTTGCCTTCTATAGCTTATAAACAAGTAAGTGTAATCTTTGAGCTATCTTCTTGGTATTTAATTCATCATTTTGAAGTTGGTTTTCTATTTCAAAAATCAAACCCTAGATTAACTACAAATCCCTCCTATACATTCCTCCACCTTACTTGAACCCTAATCCCTCCTATAAATTCATCCATATCCCTTTTACTCTAATTCCCTAAAAAATATCCCTTTATATACCTTATTTCCTAATCCCCAAAGAAAAATCCCAAAACCCTATTTACTAAACAATCCATATCAAGGAAGAATACCTTCCTTCTTATTCTGATATTATATATATTCCATCCTACACCACATAGGTTCATGTTCCCTTCCCCTATCCCCAATCTCCAATACTTACTCCTTCATTACCTTCTCTAGGGTTACACAATTTCAAAATTCAACAAACATGGACAAAGAGGATAGTGATTACGAGGAGGAGGAAAAAAGTGGTAGTGAAAGCATGGGAGATGAACCTCAGCATCAGAGAAAACTACATAAGGGAGGTAGAATTATCAGAGTGGAACCATCCAACATGAGAGAGTTACAAGCTTCTCATATGACCGTCACTTGTTTTAGGCATCTACGGTGTTATGAGTTTTCTGAGCAGGTGGAAAGAGTTCAACATCATCCTGGTCAGATCCTGAACTAACCAGGATTTTTGTATCCAATCTCTATGATAACAAGGTAACTCTTGTCTGGGTGACATTTATAGTTTCATCCTCCATCATTTCTGATGCTATAGGGATTCCAAAGGTTGAGGAAAAATGGTATAAGGCACAAGATTTGGATGAGCACTACTATGAGCCATACATCAAATCAAGGTACAAAAATGAAAAGAAGATGACTTTTCCTTTCAAGTTCCTCGAAGACAAGTATACCCTGATCATGAGGATTATTATGAAGTGTTTTACATGTGAGGGAAAATTTTCTAGATTGTACACCTATCAAATTAGGCTTCTTATGCACTTCACAATGGTGAAAATGTTTAGCATCCCGTATTTTTTATTCGGGAACATTGAGAAGATGGCTTACATTGTACAAAAAAATCCATACCCCCAACAGATGAGTAGTATCTATCACTATTTCCTGATTAAGATGATTGTGCTACATCATCTCAACCTCCTCAACATCTAATAGGATACATTTATTGCCAATGACATCTTCAATGGTCCTCAAATTCCTCCACGGTGCCTCAAGAAGAAGAAAGCCCTTCCAGCATTGCCAAAGTAAAGAAAGATGAGAAGGTTAAGGAGACTAAAGGTATTGAGGAGCTAGAAGCCTACAAGACATATCAGAGAGGGGCTAGAATATTGTTTGCAATATATAGGCAAGTGTTTACTCCACTTTACGTGGAAGAGGCCTTTCCTTATTCACCATCTCATAGGAAAATGCTTTCTCCACAAAATGTGGAAGGGGCTTTGCCTTCTTCATCGACACATGTACAATAGGTGCAACAATTATTTAAAGGGAAAGAAAAAGTGCTGGAGGAAAACCTTGACGATAAGGAGGAAAGGGATTTTTATTTGATGGAAGATGATGAACTAGAATAGCCACACATCCATCATGGCATTGAGATAGTTAACTTTGAGGCCTAAGTTGAGGAAACAAACAAAAACATAACCATAAGGGAAAAATATTCACAGATCCAAGCACTCATGGACAATTTGGCGAGAGATAAGTATGTAATTTGATACATTGAGCAGGAGAACAAGATTCTAAGTGAAAAACAAGTCCTCATGGAGTTGGAACTTCTCAAATAAAAGAGGCAAAGTGACAAGGGCAAGTCAGTAATGCAAGAGCAAGAAACACCAGCTACTTTGGCTACAAAACAAAGAATTGAGAAGGAAATTGAGGAGGATAGAGAAACTTGGCTTGACAAGGTCAATTTGTATTTGGAGAAGCAACTGCAAAACTCCAACAGGGACAATCAAATCATCAGGCACATGGCTCGCCATTACAGGACCCAGAACAAGATTTGCAACGTAAGGGTCAAGCAAATGAAAAGAAGGCTAAAACAAGCACTCAAAGGAAAAAAGGAGGATGATAGGCTTAGGTTTCTTGCTGAAGCTTCCTTAGCTAACCAAGACACTTGATGGTGGTGTTCTCCACAAATTTTTAGCAAGTTTTGAAGAATTGTTTCCTTTTGAAGAATTTGGCAATTTTTGACATAGAAATTTTGGCTCTATGCATAGCACCACTGGCGTTGTGCTTTTCCTAGGCGCATATAATGAGGGAATGGTTAGAATTTTTGGATTCATAATGATGAGTACATGCACCCTCAGAATTTCATAATCTTTTAGAGAATAATTGGTCAACCAAAAGGTCAAAAAACACTTACAAAATGACCATTCTGCCCTTTTTTGGACACATAAAAGCAGTCTTGGGAGAATCCATTTTTGAAGGGTCAAATGAGCCTCAAATGAAACAATGCAAGATGTTCTGGAAAGAAAACTTGAATATATTTCCAATGAGCTATCATGGTCTCAATTTGGACACCGAGAAGGAGTCCAAAATGGCCCCAAAAAAATAATTTTGCATAGAGCTTGGACATTACGCATAGGACAAAAAATTGTGCTGAGTTTTCATTTCATTGTGCCTTGACTGTAATTTTGGGTTTCCTCTCATGGATAGCATTTTATTGATGTAAATGATGACTAGGCATGTAAATATTATGGATAATAAGTACTAGAAGGTAGATGCATTATATTAATAGTTATCTTGAGGAAAAATGAATTAGTTTCCTCACTTTTAGAGGCAAGTTGTTAGGATGCCTAAATTTCAGTTTCTTGTTCAGTTTTGGTTAGATTAGCTCCTCATCTTAGGGATTAAACCGCTAAGGATGGGAGGAGGTTGAATCAATGTCTATATATTCTTCTTCTTTCTCATTGTAAAGTGTTGGACTAAGTTGGATGCTTAGGCTTTGAGTAAACATCATTTTGTATCAGTTTCTAGCAGGAGATTAATGAAAAGTTGCAGCTATTTCTTTGGGATCCATGTGGTATGATGTTAAATTCATCTTTTCTTATGTTTTCATGTGTTAAAATGTATTTTTGACTCCATTTAATCATTTAAAGCTCTTTAAGTGGATGTTTTCAAGTTTATAGGCAGAACCCAAAATATTTATGCTTTGGTTTAGGAAAATATTCATAGTTTGTGTTTTCTTCAATTTAGGAAGAACCCATGTTTTCTTACATGCAATTTATAGCTCCTCATATGTATTGAATCACTCCACCCATCAAAACCTAGAGTTTCAAGCCTTTTTCCTACCTTTCCCCATCGAATACCCTACAATTTTGACCTAATTTCCTTGCCCTAACTCTTTGGCTCCTCTTGATCCAGCAAAACCTTTCAAAATCAAATCAAACCTTGTGCTACTATACCTAGTCTAACATCATTTTCTTGATCCAGTCATCTTGGCTGAGATCATTACAGAAAGAGCCCTCTCCTAGTCTAGTAGGGCTAGCTACTTGGCTAAGCATGGTTTGTGGTTACCCTAGCATTGTCTTCCTTCAGCTTGGGGTTCAATTCAGGTGCTAATAGGTGGATCAACCCTCGATGAAGATCTTGGTGGTAGTAGCAAATATTCAAATGAGAACTTTGAAGACTGAAGTGGGGAAAGTTTCCATGTGAACAACACTTGGACATGGTTTAGTCGATCCTAAGAGATGGGGAAGCCTTTTATCATGGGTGCACTCTGCATGAGCATCGAAAGGGAATCAGGGTAATATTGCCAAACTGGGACATGGCAGTGGGAGGAAATGTTAAGAAACTTGGAGACATCGTCGAGGGCCTCAGGAAGAGTTATATTTTCTTTTTAAGAACATTCCCACCTTGGAATTGGTTCACCCAAAGATAGGGTCTAGTAGCTAGAAGAGCACTGCATGTCTTGCAGTGTCTGGTGCACCCTCGACTACCCTTGAAAATATAGAGGATTTAGTACCATTCATGCCTAGTCATACTCATAATAGCCTCAAGTCTCCAAGGTGAACAACCTCTGGTCAATAGAACAATGTAGGTAAGGGAAGTTGGAAAAACAGATTTGTAACTTCGGGAAAAGGATTGGCTATGAGGGCTGGGCCTAGGGGTCTATGCCCTCAAATCTTGGGTTGTCAACAGTCTACCCGAGCTACTCTCATGGTGAGGGCAGGCAGTCGCATGCCGATTGGGCTATCAGCATAGAATGCCCCCTAACGGGAAATTTTGCCTAGGCGGTGAATAGTCGACTAAGAACTTGTATGGATAAGGGGAATCCAACTGTTTAGTTAAAACAAAAAATTCTGATGGTCCCTATGGATGTTGATGCAATGTGATTTATGCCCAGTGATATGAATGTCAAAGTGGAGAAATTCAACCAAGCATGGGTAAATGGCAGGAGTAACTATGACTCTCTTAAGGTAGCCAAATTCCTCGTAATCTAATTAGCGACATAGATGAATGGATTAATGAGATTCCCACTGTCCCTATCTACTATCTAGCGAAACCACAACCAAAGGAACAAGCTTGGCATAATCATTGGGGAAATAAGACCTTGTTGAGCTTGACTCTAGTCCGACTTTGTGAAATGACTTGACAAGTGTAGAATAAGTGGGAGCCATTTTTGGCACAAGTGAAATACCACTAATTTTAATGTTATTTTACTTATAACATGGGGCGGAGATGGTGCACTGCCCCTATTTTTGGCCTTAAGGCAAGTTTCAACGGGTTGATCCAGGTGGAAGACATTGTCGAGTGGGGAGTTTGGCTGGGGTGACACATATATTAAAACATAATGCATGTGTCCTAAGATGAGATCAACAAGAACATAAACCTCATGTGGAACAAAAGGGTAAAAGTTCATTTGATTTTTATTTTCAGTATAAATGCAAATCATGAAAGCATGGCTTGTCAATTATTTATAATTTCATAATACTCCCAACCCTACTATATTATTGGCAATACTTTATACCGTGTCAGTTTCGATTCAGTTCTTTGCCAATGCCTTACGATCGAGGAAGCTAAAAGAGATCTCAATGATTTCCACTCTAGGGCATGTGGTGGTCATATGTCTGGTTACACTACCGGTCAAAAAATCCTTTGCGTTGGTTATTTATGGCCATCCATTTTCAAGGACTGCATCCTTGTTGTTCGCGAGTGCCATGAATGCCTAATTTACCAATGCAAGATGCATGCCCCAGCCACTCACCTATACCTTGTCATTACCATTGGCCCTTTTTTTAAATGGGACATTGATTATATGACATGTAACCCTCATTCGACTAGGGGGCATGGATATTGAAGCGATGCTTACATACTCTACAAATGATAAGATGGCAACTCAATTCCTTTTCAACCATGTTATTTCCAGGTTCGACGTACCTTAGACCATTGTCATAGACCATGGCTCCATTTTAGAGATTACGTGATGGCTGAGTTGACATCTACATTGGGCTTGCGCCATGATGTCTCGACCCCATATTACCCTCAGGCCAATGGCTAAGTTGAAGCTGTGAAAAAGGTTTTGGTCAATGCTTCAATCTACCATTGGGATGCATAGGTCAAATTGGCATCTCATTTTCTTTTCAGCTCTACGGGCTTATTGAACCTTGTTAGGACCCCACTATGTATCATTTTTGCTACATATTTTGATACCACTTTACCCTTATAACCATGAATCCCAGTATCATTTTCATTCGCTTTTTCCCAAGGTATACAAAAAC
>APFE031393345.1:8626-26895 GCA_000404065.3 Pinus taeda | reverse complement strand
TTTAGAGAAGGATTGCTCTTACTTGTTTTTTTTGTCACTAGAGAGTCTTAGACTCCTAGGGAGGTTAGTTTTGTCAGCAAAAATAACTCTTTCCGCATGACAACTAGCACCCCCATCTCAGGCAATCCATCTCTTGGCAAGGCTTCCTCACATCAGAAGATACAAAAACCAAGGAATATACCTGCCTTAAAACCATCATACCAGTCATAGCATGCTCATGGAAATCAGTCAACACTATTGGGTAGCAATGTCCCACAATGACCTCTTGAATTTATTTACCAGCATACTGCTGCATTTTCTAATTCCTTTTGCTGACGCTATTAATTCTTGTAGTCAGTTTCAACCACCCAACCAAGCATGTTCATACATTCTTGTACCAAGCACATAATTTCCATTAGATTTAAAATAAATTGAAATAAATTCACATCATACCTCATTGGTAGGTTGTCAATAAGGTACATTTTCAATCATGTTTACTTCTTGTCACAACAAGTCAAACTAGCATCTTTTACCAAATCATCATGTATAAACATATCACATCATGTTAGTGCAAAACACAACCATCATAAATCACACATAATGATCATAAACCATAATCATAAATCACATGTAATCATCATATACCATAATCATAAATCACATGCATGATAAAGTGAAATAAATTATCGATACTTATCCTTCATTGATCCTTACTTTTGCCTTTGTTCTTTCTATATACACACCAGATCAGTTGCCACTCCCAACAAACACCCAGTGCCTTCTCCTTAACCATGTGCACATACACATGGTGTGAATCACACACATACAACACCATGCACATACACCTGACATACGATGCATATACCTGCACCCAGTGTACAACAAAACAAAATACATACTCCTACGTCTAGTGTATGACACAAAACATCATGTATATGTATACAATGTACATTAGAAGACATACATCCGCACACAACATGAGACGCCACAAAATGCATACACATACACCCAATATACAACACAACTCATATATCTATAACCGACGTACAATGCCACACAATACATGTACCTACACTTGGCGTACAACACAATAAAATACATGTATTGCATAGAGTACAACACAATGAGTATGCATGTCATGACACCACAACTACAAAATATACATACATAGTATCTCATGTGCACCATAAAACATGTATGACATGCACATAATACCACATGTACACCAGTACCACATGTATAACATGTACACAGTACCACCTATACACAACACCACTGGCACAACGTGTACACAATATCACATGTACATGACACCACCTAGACAACATGTACACAATGCCACATGTACACCACACCACATGTACACCACGCCACATGTACAATGTGCACACAAAACCACATGTACACAGTACCACATACATGACATGTGCACAATGCCACATGTACACAAAGCCACATGCACGACATGTACACAACACCACCTACAAACAACACCACTTGTACTACATGTACATGAAACCACATGCACACAACACCACTTGTACAATCATGCACACAACACCATATGTACATAGCACCATATGTACAATATGCACGCAACACTACATGTACATAGCACTGCATATCCAACATGTACATAGCATCATCTCTACATAACGATGCATATCCAACATGCACATAGCACCATATGCGCACAACATCACATATACATCATGTGCATAGTACAATATGTACACAACCCGCATATATAATCTATACATAACACCATCTATACCCAACATGACATACACAACATTCACACGACACTATCTATGCCATCCTATACATAACATTGCATCAACAATAGGTATACATACAACATATACACAACACAACATGCGCACAACATCATAGACGCAACATATACCACATATACAACATATACACAATTATAGTACCACACATCCAAACCATATTGTCTCTACCTAGCAACCTTGCTTCTAGTGGCTTACCCATGCTTATCCCAATATCTTACAGATCACACTGCTTTCGTTCTGTGAATGTATCTTTTAGTGTTACTTGTCAGAACATAAACATAGGCATAATACAAGCATACACTATCAATTCATATCCACATGATACTGACCTCATCGTGTCATTCAGCTGCATAAGAAATAATTCTTCCAAAAGAATGATCCCTAACAATGCTCTCGGATAATGACATAGATACATGGATACATACATATATATATACATAAACATTATCATAAAACAATCATGATCTTGTTAGACAACGATATGCATACATATATACATATATAAACATCAACATAGTCATGATCATCACATAATTAACATATGGCACAAGATCTAGGTTAAGAGAACTTCCTTATTTGTGCACAACAAGAACAACATTGAGAGCAATAGTTCCCAACATAGCCAAGGCCTCTAAGTCTCAACTCCATTTATTTTACCTTTCTTTCTACCTGCCATCATCCATTTACCACAATCGACCCAGCCAGTCCAACTAACTGTCATATTCTTACCTTCCACTACACTTACTCATGCACAAAGCTTCATATAAATCTTACATTACCTTTCTAGTACCACACAGACCTCCCCGAGCTCCATTAAATTTCCTCTTTCCCAACCAATTCTCAGGACTCAAAACATAAAAGGAAAGATAAGAAAAAAACAAGAAGTAAACCATTAATGTGTAAAGACCAAAAGCATAAAATTAGCAATAAACACCATGACCCAATCCCCATGGTTCCCAAGGAAAGATCAACCTTACCCTTCTTCAACATTTCATGGCAATTTATTTTTCCATGCAATCCCCTGCATCATACTATCATAAACACATAATTGTCAATGCATAGATAACATAACAATACACCAATTACCTTATCTTTTGTGCCAATCATGTTTCTTGCAACTAAAAAAATCCATGCCATCTCTCAAGGGGCTCTAATCCCTTGGACATATCTACCTGTAACTAGAGACTAGCTAATATACTTATCAAGTACATGTTCATGAATCTAGCACATATCCACATAACATCAAACAAAATCAAGTTTAAGAAGACTTCATGTATGCAAAGCTCTTGTACATTTGGAATTAGGGTTTCCAAAGATAGCCAAAGGAATTCTTACCAAATTCCTTTCTTTTACCTTTACCCTACTGCAACTGAGTCTTACTATGTATTGTCACGTCACCCAAATATTAGTTATATAAACACATCAACTATTACCTTGTCATGCTACTACCAATCATGTTTCCTTCAACTGCTCACACATGTCAACCACATGTTACAAATATCAAGACAATCATATCTATCAATTTGAAATCAACCTTTATCAAGACTAACAATAATTTCATAATCCATAGTCAACTCCTAGTCATTAGACCTAATGCTACAACTATTGCCTACCTACACTCAAGTTCATACCAATTGTCTCAACACATATGTATTAGTACAACCATCTCAAAACAAAACCATTTGAACACATACTCATATTATGCAATTCATCAAACACTCAACCAACTTTCAAACACACCATGTTAAATAAATCAACTAGACAACATAATTAAATGGTCAAGCACCAAAAATATGACATAAGAAAATTCATACCTTAGTGTATCTCAAGGGAGGTGATAGTTTTTGCAAAATTAATCCAAAGTAGCATGATATAACTTCAAAACAAGTCGACTCAAACGTAAATAATATTATGATATCCATAACAGTAATTAACTAACATGTTCGCACCATAAGCTCATAACAAGTATCATTCATGCATAATAAACACATCCACACTGTTAGTCTAGATTAGTATGACATAATAACAAAACATATTAACTCATACCTGAATTTCATAACCATAATCATCTACATAGACCAATCTAGGTTAGTGTGATACATGTAACAACAAGATATTAATGTAATAACCCTACTCATCAAGCTAACTATCATATATCAACAACAAGTTAAACTATTACATACTCAACAATTATACATAACATGATCATAACAAGTCACTAGAATATAACAACAATAAGCTATATATCATGATCATCAAAAACATATAATCTAATCATCAACAACATATAATCTAATCATCAAGTTATCTAACATAAAACAACAATAGGAATGCACCAACCACATGTTACTATCGTTCTTGACTATCTGACACGTGCATATCACTATACTAATTAGCTGTCATCTATTATGTATGTAACCATAACATCAAAGTATATGTACATAAACCTAATGTATATGTAACGGCTCTGGTGAAAATTCCAAGTAATAAAAGTCAATAAAGACAAAATAATAACCATGAATGATGTGACACTTATTCCAAGCTGAATGTTGGGTAAAATCCTAGTGATGGGATCACTTGTGATTGTGTGATCGCTAAGGAAATTGGCAAAGGCAATGGCTAAGACTTTGGAAAGGAAAAATGACATTTTGGCACATTTAGGAGAAAAAGGAGGTGAAAGGTCACATGTTGTACGTGAGGAGGAAAATGAAGGAAAATAATGGAAAATGAAGAAAATAGAGGCGTCATTCATAAAAAGGCTTCTAACGATCAGATCATGGCTTTTGTTAGTTCAATGCTGGAGCTATCTCTCATTATTCTCTTTCTCTCATACTCTTTGATACTTAATTTTTTCTTGGAGCACTATTGGAGGGTGTGGCATACTTGGATTCTTGGAGAAAGAAGGCGAAGGAAGAGCAAGAATGAGCCAAAAGGCATCGGGATCAGCAGCTGCATCAAGTTTTATTGTAGGTACTGAGTTGCATGTGTAATTTCTTCACTAGTTTTGGCATGCATGACATATGATGTGGATTTTTGGTTGTGATCTGTCACTGGCATGGATTGTTTCCTCAATTGATAGTGGATTTCATAGCCTTTCCATTTCTTTGATAACCATGTTGATTGTGGGTTACTTTAATTGTTTATTTTAGTTGGTTCTCATGTTTCCTTGGCTTCGGTTGAGTTATTAGTTCCTTGAAGCCTTGGTTGGACAAATGCTCTCGAAGCCTTGTAATAGCTTGGTTTGAGTTACTAGCCCTAGAAACCTTGGTTGGAAAAATTCTCTGGAAGCCCTTGTGGGTTGACTTACTAATCCAGGAAGCCTTGGTTAGACAAACACTCTGGAAGCCTGATGACAACTGTGAGTTGAGTTACTAGTCCTGGAAGCCTTGTTTAGAACAAATGCTCAGAAGCCCTAGATGACTTGGATGGAGATCAAGCTAATGACGGTTTTGTGATATTCGATTGTGAAGTGGAATCATTGTTGATGGGTTGAGGTGGATGGCCTCTGGAATCCCAGGATGGTTTTTGATTGATGTGTTCTATGATATCCCACATTCATGCTTGGAATATGACACAAGGCTGAATGGATGAAGAGGGATTTGGCTCGGCAATTATATAGTCAAGTGGAACGTGGAAGTCCCATCCTGAGTTTGGATTTTGCATCATTAATGAAAGGGTATTTCTCCTTGTATTTCTATGAGAATTTTGATGTATTATATGTGGTCTATATGAATGCACTTTCATGAGTATTTTCTACTGCTATTGTGTTGGTTATGTATTTTTTTTATGATAGAAGCCATGTGTGGATCTCATCATGTTCTTACTTGTAATTGAATGATCAATGTGTTTATGACCTAATGGATGGAATGACAGTTGATGTGTTGAGGTATCAATATTTCTTAGCAATTCTCAACTAAGTATGAGACCCTTATGCTCAAAACTGTTATTTACACCTCTAGATTACGTATTCGCGATATGTTTGATAAAATGGCTGCAATGGCTAGTAGGGGTCCAATCAAGGTCTTGAACAAGTATTTTCTTTAGTACTGTCATTTCCATGTTATTTTATTGATTTGAAGAGATGGTTCAATTCTAGGAAGTGACCTAGGCTTTGGTCCTAAAAAAGTGGTTCAAATCCCAGAGTCACTAGCATGGCACTGACAGTTTTGACCTCTAGTCACTAGCAGGAAAGCCTGTGAGAGAAACTTTGGGTTTTTGGTCACCATCACGCCTATAGCATGGGAGTGATTGAGGCTTAAGTTTTCCAAAAATTCACTGGGACCCCAAGGCAAGTTGTCTAAAGTATTGGATTGATTCTTGAGGGTCATGTAGCTGATGATTAATGTTTGTATGGTGAGTTTTCGTTAGTTCCACTTCCTTAACATAACTTAGGAGGTCGAATTATATCACAGTGGCCTCTCATCGCATGTTTACCCTAGCTGGACTATTGCTTGGGTAGATGTGGGAGGAGGGTGTTACAAAGTGGTATCAAAGCATGGTTCACCCATCAGACTGGATGGGCTATGTGTTGGTCATGAATGCATGTCATTTGCATGTGTGTCTCTCACACTTTCATTCCATGCATTTGCTGCATTGACATTATGATGGTCATTTTGTAGTGATGTCTTCATGTGGAACTTAAGGTTTTTATTGTGGGATGCATTGTTGTGAGTGTATGTCTCGTTATATGTCGCTTACATGAATCATTTGGTCTGCTTGGCTATATCTTTTATGAGTGGTTACATTCCTGTATGTTTGGTTGCATGTATCATTCTTGTATGGTGGGTTATATTATGCTACATGTTGTTAAAAGTGTTGTTCAATTATGCTTGACTATATGTGTTATGTGTGGGTGTCGTTCGTACTTGTGCTTGAGTGTTATCCTCATGTACGCTGGTGGATTGTCTACATTGTGGTTGTGCATGGTCCACATACAATGGTACGATTTATGTCGTCATGCATAAGGTCATGGTATGTATGGTTATGTAATGCTTATGCATATTCATGTTTGCATGTGGTCAAGTGTACTATGATGTAGTGGATGTTGTCATGCATGAGGTTGTAGTGTGCATTGTTGTTAAGGTCATGCATTGATGATTGGACCCTAGCTAGAATGATGGTTGCATGGTTATATATTTATGTACTATTTTTATATATTGTTATGATTATGTTATACATGTATCATGCTGATATGTTGATCTTGTAGACATGGTATCCTCCCCGAGCTATACTAAGGTACATTAGTTTATTTTGATTTGGTTTAGTTGACATGATATACCTTGCAGGAAAAAATATCAAATGGCTAGCAAGATGGTTGACTAAAAAGACTCTCCCTATGAATCCGAAGAGCAATATGGTGTTGGGAACTCTTCCGATTTGGAAATTACACTGAGAATCTTAAAGGAAGAAATGCTCCTGGCAGATAATGAGAAGATCATACAGGCACAGGAAAAGCTAGCAGAGGTAAATGCAATGATAATTCAGAGCTTGTCAAATTTTTAGTGACAAGTACCACTTTAGATCAGTCATGAGAAAGAGGACAAAACTAATGGGGTATATGGTAGTAGGTCGCATGGTGGTCACCAATCAGATAGGTATGACACAGTTAAATATGGAATATTGTTGGACACTCTGGATAGGAAAGGGGATAGACGCATGTATTATTCTAGTTCTAATTTAGATAGGCACTATGATCATAATCACTATCATCGTTACAAGACGAGTGATAGGGGATACTTGCTGGATGATTTTAAGAAAGTGAAGCCACCTACTTTTGATGGGGAAATGAAGAAACCACAACATGTAGAGGCATGGTTTCTTGGCATGAGGAAGATCTTTAGGTTGCATGACTATTCAAAGAGCATCAAAGCTAGAGTAGCTACATTCAATCTCAAAGGTAAAGCAAACATTTCATGGGAAGATGTGAAGAATGTCAAGTGTATTCATGAGGAATATTTGACTTGGAGTGAGTTTGAGCGACTAGTCAAGAAGAAGTACTTGTCAGAGAGATACTTTGATGATAGAGAAAAATAATTTTATGAGCTAAAGATGGGTTTCATGATAGATAATGAGTACACTAATAGGTTCTTAGAGTTACTGAGGTATGTGCCTTACCTCATAGAGGAGAAGGCCAAGATTTAGAGGCTCAATAGTGGGTTATTAGTTTCATTTAAAGATATGAATGAGTTTGATTAGCCTAGATCATTGGAGGAGTTCATTCGAAAGCTAAGGCAATGTTATGAACAATCGAAGTGAAAAATTGAGACTAAGCTAGACTGGAGAGGTAACGCAAAGAACAAAGGAAAATGGGTTAGAAAGCGAGTAAGGCCTTAGGATACAAGTAACAAGGAGAATGTTTCAGCACCTAATAAGTTCAATCCAGCGGATAGAGGTCAGGGATTCCGATCAGGAGAAAAAGATAAGGAGACATGATGGAATCCTATAGAGTATTGGACTTGTGGCAAAGATCATCGTAGGAGAGATTGTCTGCAGAATTAGGGTGGTCAACCTTAGATATACAACGCAAAGGAGGCACAAGCTATTGGGGATGTCAGTTAGAGTATTCTATGTATCTATACAACACTGGATAATGAACATGTAGATCATCAAGCATCTATCATTGAGATGGATGGTAAGCTTTGTGATCAAGTTATTTCCATTTTGATTGACCTTGGATCTAATTATAGCTATGTTAGTCCTGTTTTGAGGGATAAGTGTGGTTTAAGTAAGGAATCACATACAAAGTCTTGGTTAGTGTAGTTGGCTATAGGTATGAAGAAGCGAGTTCACCATTGGGCAAAATCTTGTGCATTTGATTTGAATTCTATGCCTACCACAACACATTTAAATGTATTATCGTGGGTTCATACAATATGTTGTTGGGCACATACTGGTTTTATGTTCATAGAACCAAGGTAGATTGTTATGAAAAAGCTATTGAGTGTGTTGATGACAATGGAGAACCAAGAGTTTTGCAAAGTAAGAAGAAATCCATGTCAATTAGGATGGTGATAGCCATGCAAGCAAAACATAGCCGTGGAAAAGGGTGTAAGCTATTTGCAGTATGCATTTTTATTGATAAAGGTAAGGATGTTGAGGATCCAGATGTGTTGAACATGTAACCCATTTTGCAGTAGTTTCAGGATGTATTTCTTGAGGATATTATAGAGTTTCCACCTCACAGGGAGGTAAAATTTTCTATTGAGTTAGTGTCGGGGGCAACTCCAACATTAAGAGCACCTTATAGAATGAGCACACCTGAGTTGGTAGAATTGAATCTACAATTGAAAGAAATGTCAGAGGAGGGATACATTAGGCCAAGTGTATCGCCATGGGGTGCACCGATATTGTTTGTGAGGAAGAAAGATGGTACTCTACAGGAAGTTGAACAAAGTGACTATCAATAACAGGTACCTGTTTCTAAGGATTGATGACTTATTCAATCAGTTGAAGGGAGCAACAGTGTTCTCAAAGATTGATCTGAGATCCGGATATCATCAGGTATGCATCAAGGAAGGGGAAATTTACAAGAATACATTCCAAACCAGGTACAGGCATTACGAGTTTGTCGTAGTTCCATTTGGTTTGACTGATGCTCTAACTACATTTATGTGCTTGATGAATAATGTATTGTGTCTGTATTTTGATAAGTTTGTTATTGTGTTCGTTGATGATATACTGGTATATTCTAAAAATGAAAAAGAGCATCTCTATAATTTACCAACAGTGTTGAAATTATTGGGAGAGCATTAGTTGTATGCTAAGCTCAACGAGTGTAGTTTCTTTCAAGATGAGGTACACTACTTGGGTTAGGTTTTCTCCAAGGAGGGCATTGTGGTAGATCCATAAAAGATAAGAGCCATCATGGAATGGTTAGCTCCTATGAATGTGGATGAGGTGACGTCTTTCATGGATTTGGTAGGTTATTATAGGAGGTTCGTAAGGAACTTCTCGCAAATTGCTTATCCTATCACATCATTCAAGAGGAAAGGTAAGAAGTTCGAATGGACAGATGAGTGTGAGGACAGTTTTGAAAATTTCAAGTAGTTGTTGACACATGCATTAATGTTAACGATTGTAGATCCAGTCAGAGAGTTTGTTATGTGCACTTAAGCCTGCAAGAGAGGACTTGGTGGAGTCCTTATGTAGGATGGACAAGTAGTATGCTATGAGTAACGAAAACTGAATGAGCATGAGTAGAACTATCCCACACATAATCTTGAGTTGGAAACAATTATACATGCAATGAAGATGTGGAGACACTACCTTATGGGCATGAGGTTTACATTGATGAGTGATCACAATGGGTTGCGGTATCTATTTGACCAACTGAATCTGAATGGTAGGAAAGCTCAATGGTTGGCTATGATTAGTGAGTTTGATTTTGAGATCTGATATATCGAAGATAAAGAGAACCCAATAGTATATACTCTTAGCAGGCGGATATAGGTAAATCACTTAGCAGCTATGAGCTCCTATGGGACATATCTACAGGACAAGATCTTCTGGGCAGGTCAACATGGTGTCATATATAGGGATATTGCACACAGGTTGCAATAGAGTACATGTACAAGTAGGTGTATAGGTACAGGTGGTAGTATAGGTACATGTGATGATACAACTATAGGTACAAGTACAGATGTAGGTGCACATGATATGGACTCTTGTCTTACAGCAAATAGATTGGTCAGGTTTCGAGACAGGATATATGTGTCAGATGATAGTGATCTCAAGAAGGCGATCTTGAGAGAGTTTCATGTGAAACCATCTTCGGGTCACCCAGGTTATCATAAGACATTAACTGCAGTGAAGACATTTTATTATTGGTCGAACCTAAAGAGGGATGTAGTAGAGTTTGTGGTTAGATGTTTTGATTGTCAGAGTGTGAAGGAAGACTGTAAACATCCAGGTGGACTACTACAACCAATCTCGATTCCAAAATAGAAATGGGAGGTTATTTCCATGGATTGTATCACAGGGTTGCGAAGGATAGTGAGATAACATGATTCTATCATGATTATTGTGGATAGGTTGACAAAAGTTGTACATTTCATTCCAGTGAAGTCTACACTCTCAGCTAGCGATGTATCACAGGTATTCATCCTAGATGTGGTTAGATTGCATGGTGTTCCAAATAATATCATGTCAGACAAGGATGAAAAGTTCATTTCCAAGTTCTCGAAGGAGTTGTTTGCAGGTTTGGGAACTGAGTTGGCCTTTAATAAAACTTATCATCTGTAGATAGATGGACAGATAGAGAGGGTCAACAGGAGATTGGAGGACATGTTTAGGATTTATGTGATGCATTAAGAGAGGAAGTAGGAAGAGTATATCCCTCTGGAAGAGTTCATATACAACAACGGTTATCAAGAGTCATTGAGGATGAGCCTTTTCAAGGCATTGTATGGACGGATTTGTAATACTCCCATCAGCTTGAGTGATCTAGTGAGAAAAGTGCCAATTGGACCAGAGATGTTGGCAGACATGGAACAAGAAATGCAAGTGATCAAGAAAAATATTAAATGAGCATGGGATAGGAAAAAGAGCTATGCATATCGAAACAGGTTGTTCAAGGAGTTCTAGGTTGGGGAACAAGTGCACTTGCGTATCAAACCTAATAAGAGGTCCTTGCGGATTGGATCATGTGCCAGCCTAGAACCACAATTTTGTGGACCGTTCAACATTGTTGAGAGGATTGGGCCAGTAGCCTAGCGAATTGCACTTCCTCCGATAATGAAATTCCATGATGTTTTCCATGTCCCATTACTTATGAAGTATGTTAAAGATGTTGAGCATGTGATTGACAGGTCTATATCGCAGGTGGAACCAGATGGAGAATTCTAGTCGAAGCTTCAGTGTATATTGTAGAAAAAGGTGCTCATGCTCCAGAACTAAAAAATAGAGAAAGTTAAAGTGAAATGGAAGCATTTTGTGCCCTATGAATCTACATGGGAGATGGTGGATCAAATGCAGGCCATGTGTCTTTCCTTGTTTGTTAGTTGAGGCAAAGCAACCTCGATATGGTGGTTGGGTATATGCTTTATGGTGGTTTGGTATATGCTTTGACATGGTGTTTTTGTATATGCTTTGATATGATGTTTTTATAAATGCTTAGATATAGTGTTTAGTATA
The DNA here is from genome assembly GCA_000404065.3 of Pinus taeda. Classification (NCBI taxonomy): domain Eukaryota; kingdom Viridiplantae; phylum Streptophyta; class Pinopsida; order Pinales; family Pinaceae; genus Pinus; species Pinus taeda. The sequence goes on along the minus strand of APFE031393345.1, from coordinate 14,989 downwards.
TGTTTTGTTATATGATGTGGTGTATGCTTTGGTATATATTTTGGTATGTGTTTCTATACGTGCATATGTATATGGATGTAAATACCACCATGATCTATGTTATAAAGAACTACTACACAGTATGGATGTCATATTATTATGATTATGTTATCATGTTACTTTGCTATCATATGGTTATGTTATCATGATATTATGATGTCATGTGGATTGGAACTAAGTGGGATGATCATTGTAAATACCATAATGAGTTGTGTTATAAAGCTCCATTATGCAGTATGTTGTCATGTTGTCATGATGTTTTCTCTTAAGCAAATATTTCATTGTAAATATTACATCGAGTTGTGTTATAAAGCTTTATGAGAAGTATGTCTTCTTTCAATAGATCGTTGAGTTATATGTGTGATTGAACACCGAGGATGATCTCCCCCGAGGGGGAGGGTTCTGTAACAACCCTGGTGAAGATTCCATGTAATAAAATTTGATAAAGGAAAAATAATAACCACGAATGATGGGACACTTATTCCAAGCTGAATGTTAGGAAAAATCCTAGTGATGGGATCACTTGTGATTGTGTGATGGCTAAGGAAATTGGAAAAGGCAATGGATAAGGATTTGGAAAGGCAAAATGGAATTTTAGCACATTTATTTATGAAAATAACGGAAATTAGGAGAAAAAAGAGGTGAGAGGTCATAGGTTGCATGTGAGGAGGAAAATGAATAAGAATAATGGAAAATAAAGAAAATAGAGGCCTCATTCATAAAAAGGCTTATGAGGATAAGTTCATGGCTTTTGTCAGTTCGTGTTGGAGCTCTCCCTCATTATTCTCTCTCTCTCATACTCTTAGAAACTTAGAGTTTTCTTGGAGCACTCTTGGAGGGTGTGGCATACTTGGATTCTTGGAGGAAGAAGGAAAAGGAAGAGCGGGAAAGCACCAGAAGGCATCAGGATCAACAACTACATCGAATTTCTTTGCAGATACTGAGTTGCATGTATGATTTCTTCACTAGTTTTAGAATGCATGGCATATTCATGTGGATTGTTGGTTGTGATATGTCACTGGCGTGGAGGTTTGCCTGGATTGATAATGGATTTCCTAGACTTTCCATTTCCTGGATATTCATGGTGATTGTGGGTTACTTCCATTGCTTGTTTTGATTAGTTTGCATGTTTCCTTAGCTTGGGTTGAGTTACTAGTTCCTATAAGCCCTGGTTGGATAAACTCTTTGGAAGCCCTATAACAACTTGGGTTGAGTTACTAGTCCTAGAAGCCTTCGTTAGAAAAATGATTTGGAAACCCTTGGTGGTTGAGTTACTAGTCCTGGAAGCCTTAGTTGGACAAAATCCATGGAAGCCTAGCAGTCCCTGTGGGTTGAGTTACTATTCCTAGAAGCCTTGGTTGGAACAAATGCTTTGGAAGCATTGGAAGGATTGGATGGAGACCAATCTAATGATGGTTTTGTGATGTTCGACCATGAGGTGGAATCACTATTGATGGGTTGAGGTGTATGGCCTCTGGAAGCCCTAGATGGTTTTCCATTTATGTGTTCTATGATATCCCACATTCATGCTTAGAATATGGCATGAGGGTGAATGGATGAAGTGATATTTTTCTCATCCATTATATGATCTAGTGGAATGTGGAAGTCCCATCCCGGGTTTTCATTTTTCATCATTAATGAAAGGTTATTTCTCCTTGTATTTCTATGAGAATTTTGATGGATTATATATGGTCTATATGACTATACTTTCATGACTATTTTATGTTTCTATTATGCTGGTTATGTATATGATTTATGACAACATCCATGCGCGGCTCTCATTATGTTTATACTTGTAATTGAAGGATCAATGTACTTATGACCTAATGGATGGAATGGTAGTTGATTTGTTGAGGCCTCAATGGTTCTTAATGATTTTCAGCTAAGTATGAGACCCCTATGCTCATAACTGTTATTTACACTTATAGATTACATATTCGCGAGATGTTTGAAGAAATACATGTCATGTCTAGTAGGGGTCTAATCAAGTTCTTGAACAAGTATTTTCTTTAGTACTATCATTTCCAAGTTATTTTATTGACTGGAAGAGAGTTCAATTCTGGGTAGTGACTTGGGTTCTGGGCCTAAAAAAGTGGCTCAAATCCTAAAGTTGCTCGCATCAGAATGATAATCTTGGTCTTTGGTCACTAGCAGGCAAGCCTGTGAGAGCGACTTTGGGTTTCTGGTCACCCTCATACCTATGGCCTACTTAAGTTCTCCAAAATTTAAGTGGGACCCCAAGTCAAGATGTCTAAATTATTGGATTGATTCTTGAGGGTCCTATAGTTGATGATTAATCTATGTATGGTGTGTTTCTGTTGGTTCCACTTCCTTAACATAACTTAGGAGGTAAAATCATATCATAGTGGCTGCTCGTCACATGTTTACCACGAAAGGCCAGTTGCTTGGGTATATGTGGGAGGAGGGTGTTATAGTATATAACCCTAATAACAATCCATTACTAACATACCTACATGCCAAACATCCAAACCTGTATGACAACATGCTCTTGCCTCAAGCTCCTATGTTGCAACTTGACTTTAATGATCTGCATCTCCTGCTTTATCTCAACCAACACATTAGCATCATAACAACCAATAGCACCATGATGACCTAAATTGCATACCATGATTTCAAAAGGAATGTGTGACATACTATTCATGCATAAATATAACCAAGGCAATACATGCATAACAACTACATATAGACATATAACACCTGATTACAAAACCATATACACATTATTCTAGCTAGAGTCCAATCATCAGTGCATGACCATATCAGCTACCCAAACCATGACCTCATGCATGAAAACAACGACCACATCACATGCACTTGATAACATGTGAACACGAATGTGCATAACCAATGCATAATTGATCATACACTCATTAGGACACACTCCACAACACACCATCAACTTCCGATGGTGACATCACTACAACCATGATCAACACCATGAAAATGCAACAAGAACATGGACTACATGCATAAGGAACACCTATACAACCAATATGAATATATGACTAACACATAGCCCAAGGAGAGTGCAACCACGCTCTGATACCACTCTTTAACACCCTCCTCCCACATCTACCCAAGTCATTGGCTAGCTAGGGTAAACATGTGACAAGAGGTCACTATGATATGATTTGACCTCATAGGTCATGTAAATGAAGTGGAACCAATGAAAAAACACCATGCAAATATTAATCATTAGCTACAGAACCCTCAGGAACCAATCTAGTACTTTAAACAACTTGCCTTGGGGTCCCACTGAAATTTTGGACAACTTAAGCCTCAGTTGCTCCCATGTTATAGGCATGAGGGTGACCAAAAACCCAAAGTCCCTCTCACAGGCCTACCTGCCAGCCACCAAAGACTTTTTTTTTCACCGCTATACTAGGGACCCCGAGATTTGAGCCACTTTTTTAGACCGAGAGCCATGTCACTACCTAGAATTGAACGATCTCTGCAGAACATTAAAAAAACATGGAATTGACAGTACTAAAGAAAATACTTGTTTAGGACCTTGAATGGACCCCTACTAGCCATGACAGGAATTTCATCAAACATATCACGAATATGAAATCTACATGTTTCAACAACATATCTAGTCATAAGGGTCTCATACTTATTTGATATTCACCATGAAGCATTGGTACCTTAACACATTAACTGACATTCCATCCATTATGTCATAGATATATTGTTCACTCATTTACAAGTAGAAACATGATGAGAGCCATACATAGCTATTGTCATAAAACATGTACATAACCAACATAATAGGGACAAAAGTATCAATGAAATCAGAACCATATAAACCACATATAATCCATCATAATACTCATAGAAATACAAGGAGAAATAATCTTTCATTAATGGTGAAAATACCAAACTTGGGATGGGACTTCCACATTCCACTTGATCGTAGAATGGTTGAGCCAAATATCTCTTCAACCATTCACCCCCATGCCATATTCCAAGCATGAATGTGAAATCTCATAAAGCACATCAATCAAAACTCATCCATGGCTTCTAGAGGTCATCCACCTCAACCCATCAAACAATGAATCCACCTCACAGTCAGACATCAGAGAACCATCATTAGATTGGTCTCTATCCTAGCCTTCCAGGGCTCTAGAGAATTTGTCCAACCAAAGTTCTAGGACTAGTAACTCAGCCCACAACTTTTACTGGGCTCCAAAGCATTTTTCCAGCCAATGCACTAGGACTAGTAACTCAACCCACCAAGGGCTCCAAAGACTTTTTCCAACCAAGGCTACAGGACTAGTAACTCAACCCAAGCTAATATAGGGCTCCAGAGAATTTGTCCAACCAAGGCTCCACGACTAGTAACTCAACCCAAGTTAAGGAACATGAGAACCAACCAAAATAACAATGAAAACATACCCATAATCCCCATGGCTATCTAGGAAATGGCAAGGCTAGGAAATCCACTGCCAATCCCAGTCATCGTCCATGCCAATGACAAATCACAACCAACAATCCACATGCATATGCCATGCATGCCAAAACCAGTGAAGGAAACATACATCCAACTCTGTACCTTCAAGCAAATCTCATGTAGCTGCTGATCTTGATGCCCTCTTGTGCTTTCCTTCATTTTCTTTACTTTCTCGCTCCAAAATCCAAGTATTCCAAACCCTCCAAGAGTGTTCCAAGAAAACTCTAAGCCTCCAACAGTTTGTGAGAGAGAGAGCTCCAACACTAAATTGAGAAAAGGTTACCAACTAACCCTTAGAAGCCTTTTTATGAATGAGGCCTCTATTTTCTTCATTTTCCATTATTTTCCTTCATTTTCCTCCTCACATGCAACCTGTGACCTTTCAACTCCTTTTAGTCCTAATTTCCATTATTTTCATAAATAAATGTACCAAAAATGCCATTTTTCCTTTCTAAAGCCATAACCATTGCCTTTTCCAATTTCCTTAGCCATAAAAAACCAAATGAACACCCGCTAGGATGATTTACTCACCATTCAACTTGGAATACGTGTTCCATCACTGTGGCCTTATGAATTTTTACATGAGTTTTTAACCAGGGCTATTACATAATCCTAAATCCTATCAAGTAACAAACTATCATTACCACACTATGGAATTAATGGAGTTTTTTCCATGTCAAAAGAGAGCAACTGAACCCCACTAGATAACACACTAACCAAATTTAAAATCCATTCTCTTAAATCGACAAAGAGCAATGTCCCATGGAAGCTCAAGGAACCTTTAAATAAGCCAAGCTATGGCTCTTCCATAAGCCAGACTAAAGCATAAAATTCATTGTCAGACCAAAACCCTTAGAAGGACATTGAGAAGACTATTATTGGGAGTCACAAGATAGCGATATTAAATCCATCCCTCTGCACAATGAATGTATCATCATGTCTACAACATTCTCCAACAACTCCAACCATAGGAAAATAAATACAATACCACCTCGAGTAGGGAAGAGTTATACTTAGGTGCCACTTGTTACTACGAATGTGCCACAAGGAAAAAATCTTGAAAATTTGTGGCCAAAAATTGGGATATTGATGGACCACAAATCCTTTCATTCTCTTTAATCACACTAAGGGCTAGGCTAGGTTAAGTGGGAGGCAAATGGTTTCATCTCGAAACAAAGTAAATTCCTATTGATGGAAAACTTATGGATGATGCTCAAGCCTCTTGGAATTCTGAGAATAACTAAGGGATAGGGACATAGTTAATTATACATTCATCTGTCTCCATTTTTCCTTGTCCAATGGTGTATCCTCTCTTTGCTAACACACCCGGCACAGACTTTAAGTGCCTATACACATGAAAATGCTCCAGTCACTCAAATTAAGAGGCGATGAGGGAAATCTTTTGAAGTATGGGAAGGTGCTCTAAGCACAACACTTTCTTGGCCTTTATTACTTCTCAAGGCATTCAATCACCAAAAAACAAATTGAGAGGCGATGAGGGAAATCTTTTGAAGTATGGGAAGGTGCTCTAAGCACAACACTTTCTTGGCCTTTATTACTTCTCAAGGCATTCAATCACCAAAAAACAATGTAATTTTTTTTTGCAAAAATTAATTTCAGACCTTTCCACAAAGCAAAGTACTCACCTTAATTGTTGGTGGTAATACCAAGACCCAAACAAATTGAAACACAACTTTTCCATCAAATCTAACTAAAACCCCTCCCATTGGGCTCACCTATAATTCAAACTTGTTATTACAGAAGCTTTATTAGAAAAACTTATTATTACAGAAGCTTTATTAGAAAAGTTTTATATTTAAAATCTATGATTTGGAAATAAAATATTATAATCC
>APFE031393335.1:72823-126635 GCA_000404065.3 Pinus taeda | reverse complement strand
ATATTGTCATTGTGGGGAGCTATTTGTATTGCTGGAGGTACTCTGATAACATAATATTCATCTACAGCCATTGTCTCTTTTATCATTAACTGATATGTCCGATCTCAGCTCTTTTGTCATTACCAAATTATGTATTACCAGTGGTATGTAAGCCTTTAGTTTCACTATAAATTTGATATCAGCAGTTCTTAAATATTCCTATTATGCATGCTTGCCAGTTGGTGTTATTTTTGGTTTCAAATTGTCAAAGAATCACCTACAGTACATTGTCATCAAACTGTTTGTAAAATTACCTTAGTGAACCAAACCATATAAATTCATAAAGTTTGTGGGTTTTACAAGACATCTCAGCAAAGGAAACTAGGGACTTGTCACAACCCTTAAAAAAAAAACTTTTTAAATATTAATAATTATCAATATTTCTTATGCGGATTAATTATTAACATATAGCGCTGACATACTTGCTATTACTTCACCTGTAAATTTCTTCTATCCGACCATAAGTCTAAACTTTAATATATGTATATTAGCATTACAATCATTTTCGGTTCATGATAGCCGAGCTGGCATTGGTAGCCTGAGCTGGCATATGGATACGTCGGCGGTCGCCTAGTTTTTCCCGCCGTCACCTGGACTCGGATCGTTAAGACTATCTGTGTGAATTTAATACCACGCCCTCGGTAACGCTCCACTGGTTGTCTGGACGGAACAGCTGTTTCCTTGTGTACACCTTTCCTGTACGATTTTTGGGTATGGAGTCCTGGTAGCTAGAATATTAAATGTCCCGATCTCGGCCTATATCCTCTCGGGATTACACCTAATCGGACGGACCGGATTTCACCTCAAATATCAACGGTGGATTTTAAAGGTCATATGATAAAAGGGTTTGCCTAGGGTTTCTTTGCCATTTTCCGGGTGCAGGTGAGGCAGCGCCTCTCGACTCTGCACGCCCTGGTTATACCAGAGAACTCATGTTTGACTCCAAATTCACACCGTCAATTTCCACAGAACGGCCACTGTCTGGAAAGAGGTTTATGTTGCCAGCAAACTACGAGGAGTGGTCGAGACCTTTGAGGTTTATCTGAAGGTAAATGGAAACTCCCTTTTTAATTAACCTGAACTATTTCCTTATCATATATGTGTCGTAGCAGGTTTAATCGGGTTAATCTTTGGCTTGCAGGGTTTCTGAGCATAAAATTATGGAGACGCCCAAACTTCCAGGAATCAAGCTTCGACGGAAAAACACCAGGTATGTGGCTCTAGCCACGGCTTGCAATTTTATTGACCTCGGCTATTGTCTGAGTATGGATTCCTTTTTCATGCTAGGAGACTTATCATGCTCCGTTATGGCTGGTCCGAATGATGGACTTCTTCGCATTGGGTTTCTGGTTGTGGAGGGTTTCATTTCCTTGTTTGTATTAGGCGGTTCTGTTAATTTAGAATTAAGTTAAAGACTTGACCCATTGGAAACCCTTCGAGGGTACTGGGAATGCTCATTGTTAAATGGGGCATATCCTAACAGATTTACCAATTTTGTATGTAATGAATAACGATACGAATCCTTGTATGGTTTCTGGATTCAATCAAGAATCAAGGTTTGCTCTGGTTATTATTGATATTTGATGTCAGCATCCAACTCGCTGTAATTTCAATGTCTCTTTTCATTATATATTTGAGGTTCGCACAGACTGTCTATGCCTTCTATATTTGCCAGTCTCTTATCATGTGTGAATATATGAGAGTTATGTTCTAATCGTAGCGTCTACTATTTTGTAATGATACAGAGGATCTTTATTTTCTTTATTTAAAACTGTATCTCTGTTTTCCTTTATCTGGAAATGTATCGGTGATTCGGAATAACGATGCTTTCAGTGGTATACTTTTGTCATTTCGGTTCGGTAGTTATATGTATATATGCAGTATCGTGGCTATCTCTGTTCCACCATTTATTCACAGCTTATGGTTAGAAAACCCATTTAGTTCTTCCAAATGTTATGACAGAGATTTGTTTCTTTTTTCTTTGATTCATTGTTAAATGTATAGATATGTAATCTCTGTACATGTATCAGTCGTTTTTATTTGCTGGCAAGATTGTCACAGTCGTTCCGTCTCAGTCGACTCTATTAGAGCTGTCTAATGGTGAATCTTGCGCTGTTATGGCTAGGCTCGTACGCCCTCGGGGTATGAGCACTGGAAGCGCATGTAACTAATAAACCCTCGGTTTTATTTCTTGCAAAACAATTCTTAGGTTCTGTTACGATATATCAATTGCATGTTCTAATTATTTATAGTTCGCTTACTGCCATAATTGCTTAACTCGAATGACTGTATTTTTTATTTGTTGAACTATACTCATGCAGTTATGAATATAACTTGTAATTTTCCTCTCTGTTTACGGTCAATACATTACCTGATATTCTCTGGGGTTTTTGTCTACTGGTTAAAATATCTGGATCATAAAACTAGTCGTCTTAATCTTTAAGAAGACAAATGAACTACTCCATCTCGCTTATTTTATTCATACCTTACAGTAAACAATAATTCTGCAGGTTTATAATAAAGTCTTCTCTTTCTCAGATAATAATAAAAATCCTATGGTACAGATAACTAATAACTTTTACAGTAAAAGGAAAGATTCCTAGTTAATGCTGTAACCTTAATGTACTTATCTGTACTGTGCCTTCCTTAACTTGTACTTGTTGCCTGTTCCTTCAACTGGAATAAACTCATATAAAGCTTGTTATCCACCCAACCAAGAGCTCAGTCATTATGACCTGATGCTCCCCCCCCAAGCTCACTTGCAGGCCACTGCCTTCCACAAGATAACGCCTGCTAGCAGCAGTGCGATAAAATGCACTATAGTGCTGGTACTATCTGATCCTCATCAGACATAGTACCATTCCTTCTCTTTTTCCTGCCTGTTCCTCAACAGCCCAGGCCTTTTTCCTCTTTACCCATTCTAAGGTAAGGAAAAGTGGTTAGGGTTGCCCTGGCAACTGTTTCTTTTAATTAAGGAATAAGAAGTAAATAACTTTTCCTAACAAAGTTATCTACAATATTACTGAATTCATAATTCTGAATAAATAACATTTCAATATTAATAAGGTAACAATTCCTGTTTTCACATTTACCTATCATGGTAACTTATAAATTATTCATATAACTGTTTGGTCATTACATCTCCTCCCCCTGAGATTGGACACCATCTCGGTGTCTTACAGTCATAAACAGGTCTAGATATGTTTTCTTCATCAATTCCTGATCTTCCCAAGTGGCCTCCTCGGGCCCAAAATGTCGCCATTGTACCTTAACTTGGGTAATAACTCGTTTCCGCAGCTGCACTTCTCTCTGGTCGAGAATGCTCAGCGGTTCGACCAGCACTTCTCCTTCCGGTTCGACCTGCATTACACAATTTTGAATTAGTTTTTTCTTCAAAATAGGATTCTTGCTGAATTCTTTATCATACAATAACCCCCACCTGTATATCCTGCCAACGAATTACATGCTTAGGGTCATACACATACTTCTTTAAGACCGAAACATGAAATACATTATGGACCCAGATGTGACTTGGCAAGGCCAACTGGTAAGCCACCGGCCCAATCCTTGCTAGTATCTGAAATGGTCCACAATATCTGGGTGCCAATTTAGTGCAACCAGCCCATTGTAATGTACTTCTTTTGGCCTAAATTCGAATATACACATGATCTCCCACCTGATACTCCTTAAATCTCCTTTTTCGATCAGCGAAATTCTTTTGTCTATCCTGAGCCGCCTTCAGATTGACACGTACTCTCTTTACCATGTCCTCCATTTCTTTAAGCATGTCGGGTCCTAAACTTAATCTATCTTCAGGTCCTCCCCAGCTGGAGGGTGTACGGCATTTCCGACCATACATAACCTCAAATGGACTCATTTAAGTTGAAGTATGGTAACCATTGTTATACGCAAATTCCAACAAGTGTAAATATTCCTCCCATCGGGTGGGTTGTTGCATAACGTAGGCCCTTAACATGTCTTCTACTACTTGATTTACTCGCTCCGTCTGTCCATCAGTTTGCGGATGGTACGCTATGCTAAAATTCAGCTGAGTGCCTAAATCAGCAAATAGTGTCTTCCGAAAGGCCGATGTGAACTTCACATCTCGATCCGAAATTATTGTTTTTGGGAGGCCATGCAATCTGAACACATTCTGTATAAAAATGTGAGCGATTTGTGCAGCTCTGAAAGTTGATTGCACCGGTATGAAATGTGCAGCCTTACTCAACTTGTCCACTACCACCATAATGGAATCATTGTTTTTCTTTGTTCTAGGTAACCCTGTAATAAAATCCATGAAGATGATTTCCCATTTCCATTCTGGAATGGGCAAGGGTTGTAACAGCCCTGCTGGATGCTGATGTTCAGCTTTAATTTGTTGGCATTCCAAACACCGTGCCAAGTACTCTACAATATCCTTTTTCATTCCTGGCCAAAAATATTCTTTCCAAATTGCTGTCATCATCTTTTGATAACCCGGGTGACCAGCATAATGGCTGATGTGGAATTCGTCCATAATCAAACCTTTAATCTTGTTTTGATTGGACACATATATTCTTTGCTTGAAATAGACAATTCCCGCGTCATCTGTCATGAATTCTTGTTGGCTGTCCTTTCCAACAGATTGCTGTATTTGCTGTTTTAGCTATTGGTATTCTGTATCTTGACCTGAAATTTCCTTAATCATGTCTAGAAAAGGATTTTTCCATCCTGTAGTGGAAATTTCGTACAGGCTTTGTACTTTCCTACTTAAAGCGTCTGCTACTCTATTCGCCTTACCTTGCAAATGTTTTATATCGAAGTCGAAACCACTTAAAAAATCCATCCATCGTGCTTGCCTAGCGTTTAAAGTAGGCTGGTTGAAATAGCTGGTTAAGCTATGGTGGTCGGTGAGCAGCAAGAATTTTCTGCCCAAAAGATAATGCCGCCACATTTTCAGAGCATGTATAACAGCAGCCAGTTCCAAATCATAGGCGGAATATCGCTGTTCATGTTCTTTTAATTTACGGGATTCGTAAGCAATTACCCGGCCTTCTTGCATTAAAACTCCACCCAATCCTTCCTTGCTGGCATCTGTGCAGACCACATAATCCTTATGAGGATCTGCTATACTCAAAATTGGTGCTGTAGTGAGCAGCTGTTTTAGTTGTTCAAAGCTTTTCTAGCAATTTGGGGTCCACTGAAACGCTCTTCCTTTCTTCTGTAATGAGGTAATGGGAAAAGCTACTTTCGAGAAGCCTTCCACAAACCTTCTGTAATACCCGGCCAATCCCATAAAAGATCGGACATCCACTACGTCTTTTGGCACAGGCCAGTCCATTATGGCCTTTATCTTTTCCGGGTCCACCGCAATTCCATCCTTTGTGATCACGTGGCCCAAATATTGAATTTCCTCTTTAAAGAAGTCACACTTACTAAATTTTGCGTACAGCTGATGTTCTCGAAGGGTCTGTAATACCATTCGGAGGTGTTCATGATGTTCTTCGATTGTGCGTGAATATATTAATATGTCGTCAATGAATATTAGCACAAATCGATCCAAGTATGGATGAAAAATGCTATTCATTAAACACATAAAAGTTGCAGGAGCGTTGGTTAGCCCAAATGGCAAAACCACAAATTCATAATGACCATACCTTGTCCTAAAGGCCGTTTTAGCGATGTCCTCGTCCTTAATTCGGATTTGATGATATCCTGATCGCAAATCGATCTTAGAGAACACCGTTGGCCTTTCACTTGATCGAATAATTCATCGATCCGGGGTAAGGGATATTTATTTTTGATGGTCAACTTGTTCAATTGTCTGTAATCGATACACATCCGGAGAGTACCATCCTTTTTCTTGACAAATAAAACTGGAGCTCCCCAGGGAGACACACTAGGACGAATGTACTCCTTGTCTAGTAATTCTTGCAACTGCATTTTTAGTTATGTTAGTTCAGGTGTACTCATTCTGTAGGGTGCTCGTGATACTGGTGCTGCCCCGGGTATCAGCTCTATGGTAAAGTCTATATTCCTTCGCGGTGGTAGTCCAGGAATTTCCTCTGGAAATACATCTGTGAATTCCTGTATTATAGGAATACTGTGCAAAGAAATCGATTTATCCTTAGAATTCGCATATCCCACTTGGATAGCGTAGACTTGACACCCCTTCCATATGCATTTTATCAGTTGGTTGGCAGTTATCGGGCGAACTTGCAGTGGTTGCTTAATTCCTTGCATTTCTTTCCTGTTTCCTTGCTGATGTCTGTAGTAAATAACTTTAGTTTTGCAATCAACTAATGACCAGTGTTTTTCTAACCAGTCCATGCCAATCAGAATATCGTAGGATCCAAGAGGGAGTATATTCAGATCAGCCGTTACTGGTTGGTCTGCTATGACAAATGGGCAATCATTGATTTTGGCTGTTACCCGCCGCTTGGCTCCGGTAGCTAATTGTACCAGCCAAGGATTTTTAAATTTAACAGGTTGTAAATTGCAACGTTCCACTACCTTTGGACTTACATAGCTTAACGTAGCCCCAGGGTCAATTAAAACAGATATGGTAAGGTTTGAAATTTTACCTTCGAACTCAACCATGGTTGGCTGGTATTCCGCCTGACGGTCTTCCAGAGCTGCGTTAATTCTAGGTATACTACGACCAACCTCGCCCACAGTTGAGGCTTCATGAATTTAGGATAATTGCTCCGTTCCTTTTTGCTGTGGATAGTTTTTAATGTAATGAGGTCCCCCACAACCCCAGCACTGTAACGGAGCTCTTGCAGTACCTTCATTGTCCAACCTTGGTTGTTGTTCGCTGACCTTGGACTCGTTGGTAGCTCTGAACTTAGATGTAGTTCTTGGTACAAATCTGCTGGTTGCTCCTTTGCCATTTCCCTTACTGCCATTGCTGCGATTCCCTTTGCTGTTTCCCACAGTCTTGAAACTTCTCTTCTCATTCCATTTTCTGTTAGCAGTTTCCCCTTTCTGTTTACCTTGTTGATAACAGATTCTAGCTTTGCAGATTACCTCATCCATCGATTTTGGATTGTCAAACTCAATCCGCTCTCGCATGTATGCTGGCAAACTGCTGATGAATCGCTGGACTTTTTCCTTTTCCTCCCTTATGTATGGTACATAACGAAGTAAGGACGTAAAGCGAGTGATGAATTCGTCCATGGTTTGTTGTCCTAATCATAAATCATGGAACTCCCTTGCCTTCTCATCATAGAAGCGTTCCATTAAATATCGCTCCTTGAAGAATCTCTAAAAATTATCCCATGTAATATTTTGCTCGGTGACCCCTTTCACTAACTTTACTTCCTCCCACCACAAGGTGGCCTTCCCTTGCAATTGAAAAATGGCCAGTCGTGCCTTCAGGTTATTGTCGTATTCATAAAGCTGAAAATACTTGTTCATGTTTATGATCCAGGCTTCAGCCGCTTCCTCTTGTTCTCCATCAAAATGTGGTGGTTTGATTTTGCGGAATTCACCTTGTAGCTCTACCTTCCGTCTTTTTGAGGTTAACTGGTCAAATACATTATCAGAGTGTTCCTCCTGTTCCTCCGATCCTTTGGGGGGTATATGATGGTTCTGTTCTTCAGACATCCTTTGCTGCTCTGCACTGGGATTAGCTGGTAATTGATTTTGTTTATCAGACAAACTCTTTAAGATTCTTTCTTGTTCCATTGTTAACCGAGCATTGTCTTCCCATAGTCAAGCCATCTCATTCTTTAGTTCTTGCACCGTCTCCAATATTGCTTGATTCGTAACTCTGGCTTCTTCTCCAAGTTGTACCCATAGTTCTGGGTTATTCTCAGAACTGGGTACTCCCTGTCCCATTGCGGGTCCTCGTGGAATGTTATCCGTTCTCCTCATGTTTCTATCTTCAAAACCTGAAACCTGTACTTTATTCAACAACAAAAGAAACATTCAAGAGTATTATCAATAACCATCTTTGTTAGTCATTTATACAGTGTATTTGTATGTTCTTGATGTTCTTACCCAGAGGCCACAGTGTTGTATCTGGGCTCTGATACCATATGTCACAACCCTTAAAAAAAAAACTTTTTAAATATTAATAATTATCAATATTTCTTATGCGGATTAATTATTAACATATAGCGCTAACATACCTGCTATTACTTCACCTGTTAATTTCTTGTATCTGACCATAAGTCTAAACTTTAATATATGTATATTAGCATTACAATCTTTTTTGGTTCATGATAGCCGAGCTGGCATTGGTAGCCTGAGCTGGCATATGGATACGTCGGCGGTCGCCTGGTCTTTCCCGCCGTCACCTGGACTCGGATCGTTAAGACTATCTGTGTGAATTTAATACCACGCCTCGGTAATGCTCCACTGGTTGTCTGGACGGAACAGTTGTTTCCTTGTGTACACCTTTCCTGTACGATTTTTGGGTATGGAGTCCTGGTAGCTAGAATATTAAATGTCCCGATCTCGGCCTGTATCCTCTCGGGATTACACCTAATCGGACGGACCGGATTTCACCTCAAATATCAACGGTGGATTTTAAAGGTCATATGATAAAACGGTTTGCCTAGGGTTTCTTTGCCATTTTCCGGGTGCAGGCGAGGCAGCGCCTCTCGACTCTGCACGCCCTGGTTATACCAGAGAACTCATGTTTGACTCCGAATTCACACCGTCAATTTCCACAGAACGGCCACTGTCTGGAAAGAGGTTTATGTCGCCAGCAAACTGCGAGGAGTGGTCGAGACCTTTGAGGTTTATCTGAAGGTAAATGGAAACTCCCTTTTTAATTAACCTGAACTGTTTCCTTATCATATATGCGTCGTAGCAGGTTTAATCGGGTTAATCTTTGGCTTGCAGGGTTTCTGAGCATAAAATTATGGAGACGCCCAAACTTCCAGGAATCAAGCTTCGTCGGAAAAACACCAGGTATGTGGCTCTAGCCACGGCTTGCAATTTTATTGACCTCGGCTATTGTCTGAGTATGGATTCCTTTTTCATGCCAGGAGACTTATCATGCTCCGTTATGGCTGGTCCGAATGATGGACTTCTTCGCATTGGGTTTCTGGTCGTGGAGGGTTTCATTTCCTTGTTTGTATTAGGCGGTTCTGTTAATTTAGAATTAAGTTAAAGACTTGACCCATTGGAAACCCTTCGAGGGTGCTGGGAATGCTCATTGTTAAATGGGGCATATCCTAACAGATTTACCAATTTTGTATGTAATGAATAACGATACGAATCCTTGTATGGTTTCTGGATTCAATCAAGAATCAAGGTTTGCTCTGGTTATTATTGATATTTGATGTCAGCATCCAACTCGCTGTAATTTCAATGTCTCTTTTCATTATATATTTGAGGTTCGCACAGACTGTCTATGCCTCCTATATTTGCCAGTCTCTTATCATGTGTGAATATATGAGAGTTATGTTCTAATCGTAGCGTCTACTGTTTTGTAATGATACAGAGGATCTTTATTTTCTTTATTTAAAACTGTATCTCTGTTTTCCTTTATCTGGAAATGTATCGGTGATTCGGAATAACGATGCTTTCAGTGGTATGCTTTTGTCATTTCGGTTCGGTAGTTATATGTGTATATGCGGTATCGTGGCTATCTCTGTTCCGCCATTTATTCACAGCTTATGGTTAGAAAACCCATTTAGTTCTTCCGAATGTTATGACAGAGATTTGTTTCTTTTTTTTTTGATTCATTGTTAAATGTATAGATATGTAATCTCTGTACATGTATCAGTCGTTTTTATTTGTTGGCAAGATTGTCACAGTCGTTCCGTCTCGGTCGACTCTATTAGAGCTGTCTAATGGTGAATCTTGCGCTGTTATGGCCAGGCTCGTACGCCCTCGGGGTATGAGCACTGGAAGCGCATGTAACTAATAAACCCTCGGTTTTATTTCTTGCAAAACAATTCTTAGGTTCTGTTACGATATATCAATTGCATGTTCTAATTATTCATAGTTCGCTTACTGCCATAATTGCTTAACTCGAATGACTGTATTTTTTATTTGTTGAACTATACTCATGCAGTTATGAATATAACTTGTAATTTTCCTCTCTGTTTACGGTCAATACATTACCTGATATTATCTGGGGTTTTTGTCTACTGGTTAAAATATCTGGATCATAAAACTAGTCGTCTTAATCTTTAAGAGGACAAATGAACTACTCCATCTCGCTTATTTTATTCATACCTTACAGTAGACAGTAATTCTGCAGGTTTATAATAAAGTCTTCTCTTTCTCAGATAATAATAAAAATCCTATGGTACAGATAACTAATAACTTTTACAGTAAAAGAAAAGATTCCTAGTTAATGCTGTAACCTTAATGTACTTACCTGTACTGTGCCTTCCTTAACTTGTACTTGTTGCCTGTTCCTTCAACTGGAATAAACTCATATAAAGCTTGTTATCCACCCAACCAAGAGCTCAGTCATTATGACCTGATGCTCCCCCCCAAGCTCACTTGCAGGCCACTGCCTTCCACAAGATAACGCCTGCTAGCAGCAGTGCGATAAAATGCACTATAGTGCTGGTACTATCTGATCCTCATCAGACATAGTACCATTCCTTCTCTTTTTCCTGCCTGTTCCTCAACAGCCCAGGCCTTTTTCCTCTTTACCCATTCTAAGGTAAGGAAAAGTGGTTAGGGTTGCCCTGGCAACTGTTTCTTTTAATTAAGGAATAAGAAGTAAATAACTTTTCCTAACAAAGTTATCTACAATATTACTGAATTCATAATTCTGAATAAATAACATTTCAATATTAATAAGGTAACAATTCCTGTTTTCACATTTACCTATCATGGTAACTTATAAATTATTCATATAACTGTTTGGTCATTACAATAGTGTAGATTGTGATTTAAGCTTTAAGAGCCTTAACCATATTTTGATTAAAATTAATTAGGAGAAATGCTTTCAAATTTTATTATTTGTTGTTAGTACACCATGTGAAAATAATGTGCATCGAAACTTAACAAATGATTATTTCTGCTATACCTTAAAATTATTTTTTAGTGATCCGGTATATTTGTTGTTAATATATCTATATAATAATAATAATAATAATAATAATAAAATGATATTAAAAAATAAAATAATATGAAATAATATTAATAATAATAATAATATAGTCCTTATATGCTGTTAGGTCCTAGTAATATATTTGGATAAGTGACCTACTGCTTAGCCCATTAATGAACCAATAGCTATATATATTTTATGCCCATCTGAATTCAATATTATTTATTAATATAATAAAAAATAGATTATCATTTACTTCAAAATTCCATCATTATTTTGATTTCACATGTATTATTTAATCTAAAATAGTAAAAAGAACACGGAATTTTGAATCAGTTTGTTGATGATTTTAAGTGTTTAAAGATTTTAATGTATAGCATAAATGAGGTGTTTCTTGAATTGGTGTTTAGATGGATTGATAAAATAAAGGCTTTTGATTTTTACTGGGTACAAATCATGTGATTAACAAGGCTGTATAGTTAGTGTTTTTTGTTACTTAGTTTAATAAAATAGTTTAATAAAATATTTTAATGTCATGTTGTATATACTTCAAGCAATAGTAAAATTATAAAGCAATAATAAAATTGTAAAATTATTGTAGGGGTGCTTGCTATCCCCCTTCTTGTTTGGTATTTAAATTGATGACTTGGAATCATTCCTTCATGAGCATATGCAAGGTTGTGGGTGCTTTGTGCACTTTTTTTAAAATAAATTTCTTTAGTGTTTGGGTTGTCTTGATTTTTGTTGATGATGTGATTATCTTAGCCTCTTCCCTATAGGGTCTACATAGAGAATTTGAAGCTTTATATATATATATATATAATTGACATTGAAGAGAATGATAACAAAGTTTAATAATTATTTACATAGAGAAATTTGAAGCTTTATATATATATAATATATAATTGACATTGAAGAGAATGATAACAAGTTAATAATTATTTATCTAACATTGAATGATGACATAATGTTCATATTGTAGTATACATGTCATGTCATTAGAGTACAAATTGATATAATGAGATTTGTACAAATTGTTCACATTATTTTTACATATTTTTTTTCAATTTTTTTTGTAAATTAAAAAATAAAACCCAATTTGATTACAAACCATTTATGTTTATAGTACATAGTAATTAATATATAATAATGTTAGTGATAATAGTACATAATTAATATTAGAGTGCACAAATCACTTCTTGCATCATTACACGATAAAAAAGAGAAATTTCAACCAATGGAAAAAACATTTTAATCAATTATATTTGAGATAAATAGAAATAAATTGTATTTAAAAACAAGAAATTTTGAATAAGTTTTAATTATTTTAGTAAAAAAAAAAACTAATAACAAGTAAATAAAAAACTAAGATATATTATATCCTGTTAACAACCAATATAATAAATTCTTTATGGTATGACATAAATGATGTGATTAAGCTGTCATAATAAATTCTTTATGGTATGACATAAATGATGTGATTAAGTTGTCTTGACAGCCTTGAAACTATTTATGTCGGTCATAAGTGAATAAATAAATTGATATACTTCAATATATATTCATAAGGTTAGATTTATAATTGATCAGGGTTAGATTTTTTCACCCTAAAAAGCATTTTCTGATTTTTTTTTTTTTTAAGTAATAGAAAGGTTATTTTTTCATAAAATAGTTTTTTTGCCAACTAGAAGGGTGATGATGCAACATGCAAAATTAGTTTCTGGCATAAAGTTGTTTTATTTTTTTATTTATAAGATAAGAAAATCAATATATTTACTATAAAGTTGTTTTTTATTTTTATTTTTTATTTATATAAATAAAAAAAATCAATATTATTTATTAAATTTTTTTTTTTATTATTACTAGAATGGTTTTTTTTGAAAAATTTTAATATTATATATTAGATAATAAAGATACTTATTTCTTTGAAAATTTTAATATTATCTATTAATATAATAAAGAATATTGATACTTATACCAGATAATTTTTGCAGATCAACTTTTTGTGACAATGTGTGATGTGACTTGTTTACAAAATTTAGTATATTGAGATTTTATATCTTAAAAATTTGAGATATTTATTAAAATAATAATAATAAAATTATTATTTATTATAAATGGTTTTAAGCTTCAATATCTTGGTAAAATAAAAGTATTCATGTAAGGTTGAATGAAGTGCTTAATGAATGAGTGCTTTTGGTGTTTTTGTTGACTTTGTTTTAATAGGGATTAGATTTATATGGGTATATTTGTGAATTTTTCATTATAATGTGTAGATTTATATTAAGGGTTTATTGAAAATACAATTTTTTTGTTAATCTAACAAAAATTTATACTACTCGTAGATGTTTTTATATTTTAGTGTTTTAACAAAAAATTATATTACTTGTAGATGTTTTTATATTTTAGTGTTTTGTGAAAAATAATTAGAAGATATTATGTTGGAGGAATAATGTATTTAATTAATTTGTACTCAATTACATTAATGTACAAAACTGATTATTATTATACAGTAAAGTGTATTCATGGTTAGAAGTATATCCACAAGTTTTGAAGCTAATGACTTGTTTACATTTTTGTTTAATGACTTGTTTAAATTTTTGTCAAAACCAGTTAGATTTATTTTCACCAAATGATTACTTTTTTACCATAAAATATATTTTCATTGTTAGCTTTATATCCATAAGATAGTGTCTGGAAATGATAACATGTACTCTTAATAACTCTACCTAATGAAAACATGTGACTTTTTCACCAAGAATAGTATAATGAGGCTTATCACTAGGTTTGTGGTAGATAACTACGCTTAATGAATTGGTATGCATGATAAATTTGTATCCACAAGCTATAGATGACAAATCTAATATTGAATGAATTTGTAAATCATGATTACCTTAAAATATTTATTATTTGAAAATGTCAATATTATTTGATGTAAAATAATAAATGGTTGTTTGTAATGTTTTCTACTTAGTGAATTTGAGAAATTCAATATTGAGTTTGTATTCTATTGGTATGTATGATTAATTTGTATCCACGACCTATCAATGATAAATCTATTGAATGAATTTGTATTCATAATTACCTTAACAAATATATTCTTTGAAAAATCAATATTATTCAATTTAAAATAATAAATAGTTGTTTGTAATACATTTATCATTGATGACTCTCTATCTAGTGAATTTGTATTCATGGTCGTTTGATGACTCTCTATCTAGTGAATTTGTATTCATGGTAGTTTGATGACTCTCTATCTAGTGAATTTGTATTCATGGTCATATTAACAGAGGTTTTGAAAAATAAATATTCAAATTTGCATCAGCAGATTTGTATTCTGAAAATTACTATACTATCCAATAAAATAAAAATAAAAGTATTATTTTTTACTTGGAAATGTTTATACAAATCATACATCTTGTAAAATACATAATATAGTGTGATATGAATGCCATGCTTAATATGTTGATATGCATGGTTGCGTTTGTGTCCATATTCTTTGAATTCTTCACCGTAAAATGTGTCAACAAATTTCATTTGACTCTTTATTTATTGAATTTGCATTAATGGTTGAATTTGTGTACAAACATCACTGATGATTCCTTACCTAATCAATTGATATCCCTTACCTAATGAATTGATAGTCAGGATTAAATTTGTGTCGATGAAACACTACTTACACTGATGACTCTACAAATTGATATTGATAATGTTAGGTAGTTGATATTGATAAGAGGGAGCGAAGCCGACTTCCTTGACGGACTACTGTCCAATTTTATTGTGCAACACGATCTACAAATTAAACTCAAAATGTCTTGCTAACCGAATCAAACCAACCCTAATTCAAATTCATTCTGAACAATTTGGTTTTCTGGAGCAGCAACAGACCCGATGTCGTAGCCATAGCTCAAGAATGTATTCATGCCATAAAATCCATAGCTGTGATTTCTGCTTCATCTTTATTCTCTTCTTGTTGGAAAGATGCTCGGATGCTCGATCTGCGGGCACATTTAGCCCATGAATGGTCAGAATACATTCTAAATCTAAGGCTTGTCGATGTATTTTTTTCCCCATCGGCAGAAATATTACAATGGAATGGCGGTCCCAATAACGGTCAGGTTATTGTCAGAGAGGCTTATTCCATCATTAATGAGGTTGTGCCTCTGGACCCAAATTTTCTAATGATTGAACAAGTCAGGTTTTGGCTCTGGACCCAAATTTCATATGGTTGAACAGGTCGTGGAGCTGGCATGTGCCACAGAAATTCAAATGCTTCATCTGGTTGGTGGCTCATTACTGCATATTAACATGGGACATTCTCACCAAGCGGGATTTAACATGGGACAATCTCACTAAGCGGGGTTTTTGGGACCGGGCCTATGTAGTCTCTACAGAGAACATGGAGAAGACATTTCTCACCTATTTCTACATTACTCTTTCTCAAGATCTGTCTAGACTGGTACTATGCCTACTTGATTACAATGTAGATTTCGACAGGTTGGGCATTGCCATTAGCCTCTAAATGTGGAAAGCTTTACGGATCTCCCCCCTTCTTTTTCCTATGGGGCATTTGGATGGGCTCAAAATACTCATATTTTTGGCTCAATTCCGCTGGACAGTCTTATGACTTGTACATTAATCGTGACATATTACAAGGAATTTTCTCTTAGCCGCCTACAAGGCACCCAGATCCTCTCGAATTCGTAAGGACTTGTGGATTGTCTACCCCGTGGGATTCTTTGATGGAGCCAGCTCATTTGGTTCCTGTGGCACTGGTATGGTGATACATTTGGACCCTGTTGATTATGACCGGGTTTTTTTTGACAACACTTGTAAAGGCTCAAATACAAGTGTTGAACCTCTTACTTTATGGCATTTTTTTGGGCTAATTGGCTTGGTCTGGCGGAGATAGTATTTTTTTTTTAGGACGAAAAAGCATGATTTGTATTATATAAGATATATAAAGAGTCTACATTCGCTTGAAGAAACTGAATATGACCCATACATCTGGATCATATAAGCAAAACATGGAAAATA
The DNA here is from genome assembly GCA_000404065.3 of Pinus taeda. Lineage (NCBI taxonomy): Eukaryota > Viridiplantae > Streptophyta > Pinopsida > Pinales > Pinaceae > Pinus > Pinus taeda. The sequence continues at coordinate 110,554 of APFE031393335.1, read as the reverse complement.
TCAAACAAATATCTGCGGGGAAGATCGGTAGATGAAAGACTAACATCCAGATACAAGATTCCCTTAAGCCAAAGATATGCCAGGAAAAACATCAGATCAAAAATAACATCGAGCTTTAAGCTTTTCAAAGATCATAGATTTTCCATAGGAGAGAAGGATCTGGGGAAAATAAACAAGAAGCAGCAGAATTTTAAAACAACGATAAGGCGTAGGAGAAAATTCATGAATACCTAAGACACTGCATTCAAAAATTAGAAATCAGGAAGAGAAAATTCTTGGATAGAGAAAGTATTCCTTTCAGAAGATACCTGCAAAAACCAAAGACCCGGAGCCGAATGAAGACCCATCTTTGACAATAAGTCTACTTGTTGATTTTGAGCCCTGCTGATATGATGAATTGTGCATCCGTCCAAACTTCCCTAGAAAAAACTGACCTTGTCCATCCAACCAACGAGGTGTGGCATAAAAATATTAATTCTTTTTGAGACATAATCCACCATTACCTTTGAATCTCCAAACACTGAGACCTACTAAAGATTTAGAAAGAGGCAAAAATATAGAAGGCCAGTGAGGGCCATCGCCGCTGCTTTGTTGTTGGAGCCTCTCCCTCCATTCCAATGAATGAAAAATTGATTATTTTCATTTGCTAAAATGTGAACTCCATAACCACGTGAACCTTTTTTGTTCCGCTCCATCAAAGTATGCCCTTGGATATGATGAGTGTTCCTTTGAAAGTTCCTTAATGGCCTCATTTTTTTGCTTTAGAGTCTTTTGCAGGAGAGCTTCAAAGAGAGAAACAATATTGAAAAACATTTCCAAGAAAGGAGAATTATTGTCATTGAAGATAGAGTTGTTTCACCACTTCCATATGCTCCACAGAGTAATAGTAAATAAAGTTCTCCATGACTCCTTTTGCTCACTGACCCAAATAAACGCTTCTATAATAGAAGTGTGACACTTGTGCTGGAATTCATAACAATTCTCCATAGCTTGCCATAATTGCTGAGATCTTTTGCAACATAAAAATAAGTGATAGTTGTTTTCCTCCTCTGGCCTACATATAGGACATAACCCAGGACCTTGCCATCCCCTCCTCTTTAAGTTTTCCCAAGTTAAATTCTTGTTATGAAAATCCAGTGAAGAAAAGAAAATCATTTTTTACGGGCATCCAACCTTTCAAAAAATACGAGGGAAAGAAGGATTGAGAGGGGACTCTTTTAGACCAATTAAATTCTGGTATACATCATTAACACTGACAATATTCATCCCTTTTGAATTTTTCCAGATGAGACAATCAGAGTCCAGTGAGCGGAAAATACCGCAATTCCTTAGGCATGTCCTAATGTGATCCCATTGAGGAGCGATATCAACCGGCATATCAGAAATACCCGCATCTTTCCAAATTGGGATAGAACCATGCCAGCGAGCAATCAAACTATTCCAAAAGAAAAGACCCTTTCTATGAAAAAAATTTAATAAAGATTCAGGCACATTGATCTCCTCGGAACCGCTCAGGAATTGGTCTTTCCCAATAAGGATCTTATTGTCAGTTTGGAAACACCAAATTAAGTTCTTCAAGAAATAACTTTCTATCTTGCGAAGGCTTAACCAGATTGAAGACCCATAAGAGGCACCTATCCTTCCCTCCCTGAACCAGAATGATAAATCCTTCCTGCCCAAGTATTTCTTCTGAATTGTGAGACTCCATGGACCATCTCCATGAATTGCCCTTCATAAAGACTTGCATAAAAGTGCCTTCCCGAAAGTGCGCAGATCAAGCAAACCCCATCCTCCCATACTCTTCGACACGGAGATGTTGGATAATTTTGAGAGATGATATTTCATTTTTCTGGCATGACCACCCAAAATGAAATTCGCAGTTAGCTTATTCATTTTTTGAATTATGCTCGCAGGAGGAAAATATAAATGTGCCCAATAAATTGCGAGTTGATTTAACACTGATTGCGCCAAGGTCACTCTTCCTGCCAGAGAAAGACATCTATATTCCCAAACTAAAATCTTCTTGTAGTATCGATATGGAATCCATTGCCAGTCTGTTTTTAAATAACCATTTTCTTTAATCTGAAAACCCAAATATTTAATGCCAAGATTGATGGATTGGGCCTCAATTCCAAAAAGGTCGAATAACCATTCAACTTCTTCCACGTTGATATCATTGTGGTAAATTGTTGACTTTGCATTGTTTATTTACAAACCCGTTGCCTTTTGAAAGTTTTTTAGGATTTCAAAAAACATAACCAGGTGAATCTGCATATCATTCCGAACATAATAATATCATCCACAAATAAATTGTGTGAGATTGAAATATTTCTACATATTTTCAGAGGCCGGCACTTGTTTTCCTTGACGGCCTTGTTGATATAGAGGCTAAGTGAATTCATAGCCAAGATTAACAAAAGCAGCCATAAGGGGCAGCCTTGGCAAAGACCCCTGGCCACAAGGAAAAGAGGAGATGGAATCTCGTTAATGATGATCGCGTAGTTCACCTGTTCAACACAGGCCATGATCCAGTTAATCATGCTGGCTCTTAAACCAATCTTTGTGAGCAAGCACCTCGTGAAGCCCCAATCAAGGCAATCATAAGCCTTGAGAAGATCGATCTTGAGAATGACAGCCTCACTTTTTTTAGAGTGTATGGCAAACAAACCTTCTTGAGTGTTTGCAACTGCATCCAATATATTCCTTCCCTTTAAAAAACCGTGTTGATCCTTTGTTAGGAATTCTGAGAAAATGCCTTTGATTCTTTCCGTAATGATCTTCGATATTATTTTGAAAGAGATGTTACACAGTGAAATCGGTCTAAAATCCTTGAAAGATTTTGCATCTCCCTTTTTAGGAATGAGTGCTATAATAGTGGAAGAGGTTTTTTTATTAATACTGCGTGACATCCTGGATCCTTCCATCATCCTTAACAAATCGGATTTAATAAGATCGAATAAGTGAATGAAAAATTCTATCGTCCAGCCGTCTGGACCCGGGCACTTGTCCCTTTTGAAAGATTTCATTGTGTCTAACAAATCCTCCTCAGATACTGGTTGAAAAATTTGATCATTTAGTTCATCATCGAACATCTGAGGAAAAAGCTCAATGCCCCACTCAGAGTCTATGGTTGATTGGGTGAATGATAGATACAAATTAGAGATGCCCGCTCTCTCCAATTGGCAACGCAGGATCATGATATTGATATTAGCCTTCAGGGGGATTTCAATTTTGCATATCTTTTGTGAAGAAAACTAGGCTGACAAATTTGCCCAAGAAGGGATGTTGTGCGGTTCCAGGTTCGATCAATTACTAGTCTTTAGGCAAAGGCGAATTGTTGAGATCTGGGCATATCGTGTTTTGATGGGGCAAACTCTGTGTCAGTTCTATTTACATCAAATTTGCTTATATTCTGAATCCTGCATAACACATATAGTTTTGCTTGTTTTGAACAATTATCTCTGGTTGAATGGAAGTCTAAGCAGCGTCTTCTACCTTAAGTGCATACAGGTTCTTGACTCAAACCCCGATCTGCCTCACCTGTCCTGTGGTTGTGTGTCTCAAGAATGCCTTTCCTTTGTTGAAGGTCACATCATAACCACGATCTTCCAAAACTGATGCTGAGTTGAGATTTTTCATTAGGCCTGGAATGAACATGACATTATTGAGTTGAAGAGGGGCTCCTGACTCCCACGAAAAGGTGACTATAACAATCCCGATTGCACTATACATTATGTAATCCCCAAACTCAATATTCATCTGGATATCTTTCTCCTCCAAGTCACTGAAAAATTCTCTATTCCCTGTGACGTGGAACGAGGCACCATTGTTTAAGTACCACACACTCCCCATCATTGTTCTCGCCATGCATGCAATGAGAGTAAAGTCAATCTCGAACTGTGAAACCAAAGATTCACATGTTGCTACAATTTTAGGCTCCTTCTTGCTTGCCTTCTTGTGTGGACGCTTCGTTGCATAGTGCCCGAATTCATGACTATTGAAACACTTGATTTTGGAAAAGTCTCTCTTCCTTCCCCCTTTCCTAGAATCGTCCTCACCTTGGGACTTCGTTCCCTTGGCCTTCATTCCTTTGATGAATAATGCAAAGTCCTCTTCATCTTCTTTGGATGAGGTCCCATCTCTGGTATTATGCTTTATTTCCTCCTATACCAAGTAAGGCCATAACACTCCCAATTTGGTAGTTTCTCTCTCCCATTCATCGAATCTTGGTAGTTGTGCCATCTCTTGGGAAAGCCTAGAAGGGTTAGGCTTACCAAATAATCCTCTGTTACAGTAACACCAACTTGATCAAGGTCATAACAACATTGTGTGAACCTGCTTAGGTACTACAGAATGGTCTTGTTCCTCTGCATCTTAATATTTTGAAGTTTTTCCTTGAGCGCCAGCTTCTTATGGTCACTACTATTCTGGAACAAATTTGTCAATTCTTGCCACATTGCATTCAAAGTCTCTTTCCTGTGGATATTTGAGACAATATCATCTTGTACTCCCTCCAGTATGATACTCCTCACCTTGGCTACACACGTCTTCCATTTTTCTAGATCCTTAGCATCAGATGTTGTTGGTTTCAGAATATCATTATCAATGAATTCCTTCAATCCATTATCTTCGGGCACTGCCTCCATGCAATCCATCCAAGCAACATTATTTGAACTTCCCTTAAGGGAATAATTGAGACTTAGTCCATAGAAAGCCACCCTTCTAGCTCTGAAGAATTGATCCTGCAAATCTGATCCTTCTGTAATAACAACTTTGAAATCTCTACTCTACAATGAATCATGTTCCGATACCATGTAAAAATTAATGTGTAGATTCAAAATTACTCATTAAATTTACTAAATTACAAGACTTGAATCTACTCTGCTGATATGCGAAATTTAATTCACCATATAGAACACAAATGTTAAAATTGGCAACCAGGGCAAAACTTCATGTGGGTTATCTTATTCTTGGCTGATAATATTTTTATTAGATTCCTCTCGTTGAGAGGTGTAGGATTGATATAAATATCCTCCGATTCCGATAAGTATTCATGGAGATATGAATTTATTTTGATTATGGAATTATTATCAAGCCGACCTACAATTCATGTAGGCTTAGAAGCCCAACAGTGACATCTATTCAAACACCAATATTGCATATAAATATAAGAGGACTTTTCCTCATTTGCACTCACTCTTCTCATCACATCTCTCTCTCTCTCTACTGCGCATAAATGAGTCTCTTTTCTATTGCGCGGAAATGGGTCTCTCTCTCACACATGTGAAGCCGGAAGCTGTTGAACCTGAAGCTGCGACTGCAGATCCAAAGATTGACCTACGTGGCCTAGAAGATCTCATCTTTGGAACTGCGTTGCAGGTTCATCTGAACCTCCTCTGAAAGCCGCAACTTTTGGTGGTGGAATGAAGTCAATCCGATGAACGGTTTGCAAGATATCGACTGCCCTAGTTTGAAGCTGGAAATTGCTGAAACTGAAGCTGCAACTGCAGAAGTAAAGATTGACCTGCATGGCCTAGAATATCTCCTCATCTGAACTGTGTTGTAGGTTCATCTGAACCTCCTCTGGAAGCCGCAACGTTTGGTGGTGGAATGAAGTCAATCCGACGGTCGGTTTGTGAGATATCGTCTGCCCTAGTTTGATAATGAAGCCGCTAACGCTGATGCTACTAATCTAGGGTTTGCTACTACTTATATGAATCAGATTTATTGTATTATTTCTCTCTGCTGAATTATTGAACATAAAAGAAGATTTGATCAAAGGGTTTCCCCACACATTGTGGGGTTTGTCCCTAGCTAGCCGCCACATCTTGTGTCTCTTGTCTTGGCTTGTTTTCTGTCGATCGTTTAATGTTCTATCTGCACTTTACTTTAGGTACATGTGATTGCTAATCTATGAAATATAATAAGAAACAAGAAGTAAATTGTTATAAAGCATAGAACATACCATAACTTAACATGGTATCAGAGCTGAGGTGAAGACAAAGCCCGAGCAAGAGCAAGAGAAATCACCGAAGAGAAGATTGGCAAGGCTATCCTAAAAGAATGATGGGGTCCTCAACACTCTTTCTTGCCAAAGACAAGCTCCATGAGAAAGTTGACTATCACGGATGGAAGATGTCTATCGATCTAACCCTAGAAGATCAAGGAGTGTTGGACCATGTAAGAGGCAATATTGTTGAGCCTCCATCAAATGCATCCACTGCTGTATGGAACAAATGGAAAAATAGAGAAATCAAAACAAGAAGATCATCCGAGACTTTATCGACAAGCACTTGGTGGCCTACATCTCTGAACTAGACACCTCCAAGGAAGTCTACAATAGACTGGTGAGTTTATTTAAAGTAAATGATGCAAATCAAGTTTTGTTTCTTAGAAATAAGCTAAAGGAAATTAAGAAGGGTAAAGATGAGAGTATGCAAGCATACTTCTTAAGGATCACAGAAATCAGGAACGATCTCCTATTTATTGGGGAGGCTATCACTGACAGGGGAATGGCACTCACGACTCTTGGAGGATTACCATCTGAATGGTATGTGTTTAGGACTACTCTTCTGAACAATAATGTAATTCCTAGTTTCAAGGAATTAATGGCTAGATGCATTCAAGAAGAAACAAGAGTAGAAGAGTAAGAAATGCCCATGCCTAAAGGTCCTCCTGCCGCTTTTTCTTCTCATGCTAAGAGAAGAAATAATTTTGGGTCTAAATCAAAAGGAAAGGCTAGATCTAAGGGTGGAAGAAAAGGACGATGTTTCATTTGCAATAAAGCAGGTCACTATGCAAGGGAATGCCCTGATAGAAAGGACTCTCACCATGATGATGATCAAAATCCCTCTCATGGTAATCAAAGGGATGGAAAATTCAATAACAAAGGTAAGAGGAGAGCTAGGAATCGAGGAAGAGGACAACCATTCAAGAAGGCTAGAAAGTCCAGGATGTATTAAATGCACTTGACCTAAAAAAGAACCTAGTGTCCATCTCAACAATGGAAGACAAAGGCTACAAGGTAACCTTCAGCAATGGCAAGGTACGTATATCGAAAAATAATGTTAAAGATGCCTTTACTCTTGGGTCATTATATCAGGTCGATGGAAGTCTGCTAGGTGTCATGTCTTATGACACATCTCTTCAGTCCGAACATTGGCATCGGAGGTTTTCCCCCCTTCATTATAAAGCTATACTCGGTGTAGAACAAATGGTGACAGGGATGCCTGAATTCCAAGTAGAGAAAGAAGGTGTATGTTCGAGATGTGTCGGAGGAAAGCTCAAAAGGGGACCATTCCCCTCAAGCCAAAGCACAACCTCCGTTATATTACAGTTGGTTCACTCAGGTATAACTGAGGCTGGCATTAAGAGAGAGAATACTACACCACATACTTCTGAGCAGAATGGTGTGGCGGGAAGGAAGAACCGTACGATTGTGGAAGTTGTCTGGGCCATGCTACATGATCAAAGACTTCCGAAGTTTCTATGGGCTGAAATTACAAACACCGCCGTATATGCCCTCATCAAGCATTGGGTTCCAAGACTCCTGAAGAAAAGTTCACCGGTAAGAAATCTGATGTTTCTCATTTTTAGAGTTTTTGGAAGCCCTGTATATTTTCATGTACTGAAAGAGAAAATAAATAAATTGGGTGCATCTGGAAAGAAGGGAATTTTCATGGGCTATGGTGAAAATACTAAAGGCTATAGAATTTATGTAGCCGGTCAAAGGGAAGTCGTAATTAGTCATGATGTCACCTTTGATGAAGATATGGCTCTCAGCAAGGTGAACAATCTTCTGACTTTGAGGAACTCTCAAGAAGCCGACACCAGGGAATCGAAAGAAAAGGATGATGAATTAATGCCTAATGTAGAAGAACCCATGGATCTGATTGATCGTCCTCCACATGAACCTTCCTCTTCTAGGAAGAGGCCTTCATGGCTTAGGGGTCTACTTGATGATGCTAAAGGACATGCTACACCCAGAGGAACCTTTCGTGAAAGTAAGAAACCTAATAGGTATCTGGGATACGTGACCATCATGAGCACGATCATACAAAATAAGCCTTCATCATTCTCAGACGCCGTCAAGCATCAAATATGGAAGGATGCTATGACAAAAGAATATGAGTCTATCATGAAGAATGATGTCATGGAAGTAGTTCCCAAACCCCAGGACAAGACAGTTGTTACTTCCAAATGGTTTTACAAGATAAAGCATGCAGCAGATGGAAGTACAGAAAAGTATAAGGATCGTTTTGTTGCTCATGGTTTCTCCCAAAAGGAAGGTATAGAATATGATGCGATATTTGCACCTGTTGCCAGATATACGACCATCTACTCGATCATAGCCCTTGTCGCTTCACAAGGATGGAACCTACATCAGATGGATGTCAACACTGTGTTCTTACACTGTTCGATCAAAGAAGTGGTCTACGTGGAGCAACCCGAAGGATTTGATTGAAAATATCATGTATGCAGGTTGAAGAAGGCTCTCTATGAGTTGAAGCAAGCACCCCGAGCATGGTATGAGAGGATCAATAGCTACTTGATGAAGCTGGGATTCACTAGGAGTGAAGCTGATCCTAACCTTTGCTTTAAGGTTGAAGATGACAAGCCTCTCATACTGGTGTTGTATGTGGATGACCTCTTTCTAACAGGTGCAAACCCTCTCATTCACAAATGTAAGAGGGAGTTGGCTTCTGAATTTGAAATGAAGGACCAAGGACTTGAAGTGTGGCAGAAGTCGGGGGAAATTCTCCTATCTCAAGGAAAATATGTTGTAAAGATATTGGAAAGACTCGGTATGATGGACTGCAAGCCTGTGATTACCCCGAGGATCTTAACTTTTAGAAGTTATATGCTAGTAATGTCGGACCAGATTTGGGAAATGCCTCTGAGTTTCATAAACTCATTCGCATTGATGTCCTTGGTGAACCTCCATCCGAACATATGTTTTGCAGTTAGCATTGTGAGCTCATATTTGGTTGATCCTCACTGGATTGATGCCAAGAATCTTCTGAGATATCTTCGTGGCACAATGCGTTAAGATACACTGTCAAAGATGTGAGACTACTTGAATATTTTGATGCTGATTGGGCAGGCAGTGTGGTGGACCGTAAGAGCACTTCAAGGTGTTGGTTCACCTTGGGATCTGCTTCGATATCCTGGATGAGCATGAAGCAGAAGTCAGTGGCTTTGAGCACCACCGCAGTAGAATATATTGCTGCTAGCATGACCTCGTGTGAGGCAGTGTGGTTGCGAAATCTCTTCAGTGAGCTGTTTGGATTTACATTGGATACCACTGTGATTCTCTTTAACAACTAGAGGTGGGATTCGATTATTGAGGAATCCCGTATTCATAGATTGCTCCAACAGATAGACATCATCTAGGATATGGTAAGTCGATGAGCAAGGAGGCTCCATCGAATTAATATGATGTACAATTCCATACACCTTGTCAAAGCCCCGAGGAAAGATCTAATATGTGATTTTCCCAAACGACTTGGAGTTGTCAAGAAACCCTTGTACAAGGGTCCTGCATGTTGCATACATTGAGCTCTGGGAGCTTTGAGGGCTTGCGGTTATTACTGGAGCAACATATGACCACAGGGTGACTCACCCTCCCCTGGTTGTGCACACTGGAACAAGATGATTCGCTCTCTTGTGTAGCATGATGATTAGTTCTCATGTGAGGCCTGGATTGATGTGTTCTCCATGGCGACTGTAGCAGGATGATTAGTTCTCTTGTGAGGCTTGGATTGATGTGTTCTCCATGCCGACTGTAGCAGGATTGATATGTTCTCCTATGAGGCCTGGATTAATGTGTTCTCCATGGCGACTGTAGTAGGATTTATGTGTTCTCCTGTGAGGCTTGGATTGATGTGTTCTCCATGGCGATTGTAGCAGGATTGATGTATTATCCTGTGAGGATAGGATTGGTTATTTCTCCTATCGAGGCATCCTACCCATGCAGTCTGGGACTCATGGGAAGTACCTCTCATCTGATCAATGACCAGGGAAATGAAGTTAGGGACCATAGTAGTACTGATGGATGCATCGTTGTATCTACTGTACTCCCTACGCTAGGATGACCTCCATTGATCTGGGATCAATGATACTGGTCTGGGACCAGTGGTAGGAGTTGTACCATACTATGACGCTGACTTTGGGTCAGTTGAGACTAGTCGGACCAGTGGTACATACTCTGAGACTAACTTCGTGTCAGTGCAGTACTGGTCTGGGACTAGTGGAGAGTGGTAATACTATGACGCTGACTTTGGGTTGGTTGAGACTGGTCTGGGACCAGTGGTACACTCTCTGAGACTGCGATACTGGTCTGGGACCAGTGGTAGGAGTGGTACTTACTATGAAGCTGACTTTGGGTCGGCTGAGACTGGTCTAGGACTAGTGGTACGCACTCTGAGACCGACTTTGATTCAGTGGAGGATGATACTAGTCTAGGACCAGTGGAGTTGTACTCACTATGACGCTGAATTCAGGTTGGTTGAGACTGGTCCAGGACCAGTGGTACATACTTTGAGACTGACTTTGAGTCAGTATGATACATCCTCGATCATTTCTTCTTCTTCATAATTCGGACAAAAGCAATGCAAAACAGAACAATGCAAAGGAGAGCAGAACAGAGAAAAATAGTACCAATCAGTACACGACAGAACAAGTCAAAGCAAAACAGGCATAATAGAGTAGAGTAGGGCAAGGGTCAGGCTATACAGGGCAGTGCATTTGATGGATGAATAGTAACGACCGATAGACAGATTGCAGATGAAGTTCTCCCTGGTCGAGAGGGAGTGTTAAAATTGGCAACCAGGGAAAAACTTCATGTGGGTCATCTTATTCATGGCTGAAAATATTTTTATTAGATTCCTCTCGTCGAGAGGTGTAGGATTGATATAAATATCATCCGATTCTGATAAGTATTCACGGAGATATGAATTTATTTTGATTATGGAATTATTATCAAGCCGACCTACAATTCATGTAGGCTCAGAAGCCCAACAATCACATCTATTCAAACACCAACGTTGTGTATAAATATAAGAGGATTTTTCCTCATTTTCACTCACTCTTCTCTACTACGCAGAAATGGGTCTCTCTCTCACACATGTGAAGTCGGAAGTTGTTGAACCTGAAGCTGCAATTGCAGATCCAAAGCTTGACCTGCATGGCCTAGAATATCTCCTCTTTGGAACTACACTGTAGGTTCATATGAACCTCCTCTGAAAGCCGCAACTTTTGGTGGTGGAATGAAGTCTATCCGATGAACGGTTTGCAAAATATCGACTGCCCTAGTTTGAAGCCAGAAACTGCTGAAACTGAAGCTACAACTGCAGAAGTAAAGATTGACCTGCGTGACCTAGAAGATCTCCTCATCCAAACTCTGCTATAGGTTCATCTGAACTTCCTCTGGAATCCGCAACTTTTGGTGGTGGACTGAAGTCAATCCGACGACCCGTTTGTGAGATATCGTCTGCCCTAGTTTGATAATGAAGCCGCTAATGGTGATGCTGTTGATCTAGGGTTTGCTACTACTGATATGAATCAGATTTATTGTATTATTTATCTCTACTGCATTATTGAAGATAAAACAAATTTTGATCGAAGGGTTTCCCCACACATTGTGGGGTTTGTCCCTGGCTAGCTGCCACATCTTGTGTCTCTTGTCTTGGCTTGTTTTCTATCGATCGTTTAATGTTCTATCTGCACTTTACTTTATGTACATGTGATTGCTAATTTGTGGAATATAATAAGAAAAAGAAGTAAACTGTTATAAACATAGAACATACCATAACCTAACAACAAATCATAGACATGCAAAAGGAAACATCACACATGCACAAAGGTTTATCTAGGGGAAAGAAACTGCTCAAAACCCCTTACTATATGCATTGCATTAATCAAAGAATAGAGATGAAATACACATGCTTGCTCAAACCTAAGCACACCCTCTAAGTGTATAGTATGTCCCTCTCCCTGGCTAATTGAATCTAGCCAAAACTTAGCTAATTTTCAAGCCTTCTAAGCTCCTATTTCCTTATGTTGTTCGCTGAGGAATTAGTCTCCTATTAATTAGGAAATTCCCTCTATTGAATTGCGCAATTCCTCTAGGAATATTATAAAATAATAGTGGAAATAATAAAATAAGGTTAGATTACATCATCAAATTATAGAGGAAAAAAGTAAAAAACTACTTTTTCAACTAGTATTTTCAACTTATCTTCCTATGGTTTTACTCAAATTTAGAGCAGGAATACTCGTTGGATGCATAATTTAGTTCCTCATCCAAGGAGCACTCATGTTGCATACTTTTTATGGACCCTGCTACACAAAAAATGAGAAATACATTAAAAAAATGTGTTTGCAATAACATATTTCATGTATTTCTCATTTTCAGTATAGCAGGGTCCATCGAAAGTATGCAACAATGGTACTCCTTGGGTGAGGAATTAAGTTTTGCATCTAATGAGTGCTCCCACTTAAAATTTGAGTTAAACCATAGGGAGATAAGTTGAGGATACGAGATGAACAAATAGTTTTATTATTTTATTATTTTTTAATCTTTTTACCTTTTTACTCCAAAAATGGTGAATCATCCTTCATGGTAGACATCATCATATTGAATCTTATTGGTTCTTACAAAGATACTTTTTGTTGTAAATTTTTGTTTCAAGGCCCATTTTTGACCTCAAAATTTCTCTAATGTACCAAGAGTATCATTCCTTCGTGAGCGGTGAGCTTTTTTCTTATCAAAAGCAACACTAGAACTAATGCCTCCCCAATCGAGTTAAGCACTTCCAACCATGGATTCCTCCCGAGTGATGAGTTGAATGCTGAGATAAATAACTTCCTCATGCAATTCATTCAAAGAGAGCTCCAAATTGTTAAGAGCTCGGGGAAACTTGGCTTCTAATAGGAGTTGAGATGACTGTCATTGCCTATTTTCCATGTCATCCTACTGCTACTTGGTAACCTGCAATGCCTCAATCGAATCCACAAACAAGTGAAGCAACAAACCAATGTTTAGACTCTCTAGAATTAAAGGAGAGACTGCCATTGTAGGGGAGATCCATTGAAACCATCTAGGTAGAGCACTAACAAGCTTAGCCAACACTCCAAAACTAATAAGGAAAGGTGGCCCATGTATTTTTAGGAGAGCCATATGCACCATTATATAATCAAAACTTAGACTTTTCCACGAGCGAGACTGAGGCGAATTTTCCATATCCAACCCAAATTCCTCAGAAGGATGACAAATAGAGTGATGATTGAAAGCACAAGACAACAAAATTAAATCCAACCCATTGCACAAACAAAGGAGCTCCATAGTCATAGTTATTTCTAGCCACTCCCACCAAATGTGACTTAAATGCATATGCCTCCTTGAGTTATGGTGAAGTTGGAGTACATGACACATGACAAGATGCATGGGACACCTGGCAGAAGCCTTGATCTGACACTGGGGAATTATAGGTTTCCATATCCCAATGCCATTAAGTCTTATAACACGAGCTAGATACCACGCTAAGCGGGAGGCAGATGACCCTTCCCCAAGTCAAAACAAATTTCCAAATATATCAAAATTAAACTTAAAGCCAGAACGCATAGAAACCCTTAACATGATTAAGGAATGAGGGTGATTTTAATTATACCATGGGCTAACTCTATTCTGCCTTAACCTAGAGCAGAGCCTTTCATTGCCAAAGCATTTGCGATTGAATTTAAATGTATGTAAACATGAAAAAATTCCAATCACTCAAACTTAATTGTAATTAATATAATCATTTAAGGAATGGGAGGAAGATATAAGCATAACTTCTTACTGGCCTTGATCACATGTTGAATAACAATCATTGAATCATTGAAAACCAATAGATTGGAAAATTTATTTGCCAGAGTTATTTCTAGACCTTTCCATAGAGCAAAAAACAGAGCATGATTGTTAGACACATGGCCAAGGCCCAAAGCAAATTGTGACACAATTTTCCACTCCCGCTCCTACCTCCCCCATAAATGAATAATTTTACTCCATATAAATGTTGAATATTTTTTCTCCAACATCACACTTAAGTATAATTCAAAACATAATTAAACACAAAATATCAAGCTCTAATTCATGTTTGCCACCTCAATTAAAGAATCATTCACATATATATCATACAATCCTTTCTAAAATTAATACTGATTTATAGTAAATGGAAACTCCCAATAAAAACTCATTGGCGAAGTCCATAATGGTCTCATTCTAGGAAATGATATAGAAATTGCACTCATCGCTTTTAAGGAAGTAGTTTTTTTGGTTACTTTTAAGTTGGAGAATTCCATAATGATCTCATCCTAAGAAACGATATAGGAATCTCACTCATGGCTTTTAAGGAAGTACCATATTGTCTTATATTTATTTAAGAAAATTATATTTTGGTTACTTTTAAGTTGGAGAATTCCATAATGATCTCATCCTAAGAAACGATATAGGAATCTCACTCATGGCTTTTAAGGAAGTACCATATTGTCTTAAAAATGTGGTTATAAGAAAAAACTAATGAAAAGAGGGAGTGGGGAGTGGAAATTTGTATATTCTCAGTTTTTTTTTTAAACCCAATGTGCACAAAACCAATGAGATATAAATATGGAGGGAGAGGAAAAACCTCCCAATTTTGGGGAGAGTGGATGAGTTTTTCTTAAATGGATAGCTAGCAAGTGAGACATGCTACTAAGTATAGGCACATATTTTATTTTTTGCATGAATAAAATACCAGTTACTTTGGTTCTATTGACCTTATTTTCCATGCAAACATTAATTTTTATGGCAAGAATCTATGGAAATATTGTTTATAACAAATTTGTTTGAAAAGTTAACATTGACATGTTATATGAATCTATATATACTTAATTTTTAGGATTATAATTTCTAAATAAAATGTTATTGTTAAAGGGGGTTTATTTGTAAGTTCGAAAATGTTAGGATATTCTGACACATAGGAAATAGTTAAGTATAACTTGGTCTAGTGTAGAGTTAGGTAAAGTGTGTTTCTTTACTATGTACATTTGTAACTTGCAATTCCACTGTCATGATATGCTCTAGACATGAAGTGATCCGACGGTTCATTCTTGCCTCAGTATTACTGACTCTTTATTCGTGGCTTAACACCCAACTGGTCCATGATCTCTATTTAAAGAGCATGGAGGCTCATTTGTAGGGTGACCATTCATGAAAGAAGCTTATGTAATTTTTCTTTCTTTTATTAATAAATTGCGTGAAGTGGCCACGTTGGCTCAGGCCGTGGACTGTTTCCCTCTTTGAGGGTTTCAACCACGTCAAAAATACTGGTGTATTGATCTGTGATCTATTTATGAGCGGTTCCATTTCGTGTTCTATTTGAGAAACTTACCCTGTAAATTCCCACATGGTACCAGAGTTATTTGAGGGCCGCATCCATTGGTGATCCAAATCCGAAGCCGGTAGAACTGCATCTGATTGTCGTTTCCTAGATCTACTGTTTCTAACTACTTTCGGGCTGAGAGGACTTCTCTATTGTGTTAGGAGCATCTGTTCCAGTGAGGAACCCCTTTCGTTTCACGCGAAAAGGTTTCTGATAGCCCTAGTTACGTCATTTTTAAGATCTGGAGGTATATAGTCTTTATTTGCAGTTTTAGTTATTCGTCTCTCTGATTATTTCAGTTTATTTATCTCTCTGTTTTTTGTTACCTAATCTAAACCTTTCATTTCTGCGTATGCTCTTTTCCCCGCGACTCTGTGCGATCTGAGCAAATCAGAAACAAAAAGGAAGGATTTTTCTCATGTGTATGCTCTTTTCCACTATGCCTTAGTGTGATCTTGGAAAATCAAGAACATTGAGGAAAATATTTAGTTTTTGGGGAAAGATAACTTCAAGCCATAAGGTTTGTTTTTTTTTGCATGTCTATGTTGGGTTGTGTGGTTTTTTTTTTGTAAGAAAAAAGAGTTTTTTCAAGTAAGCACGCACCCCAAAGCTTCAGTAACCAAAAAAAAAAAAAAAACCTTTTCCCTTTTCCAAAAATTACTAATTTTTTAAACTAGCTCACTTGGTCCAAAGTTACTTTATGAGAATGTTCAAGTCTTTCTTTTTGTTGAGTTACTTTTTCAAAAAGCAAATGTAACCTATGTAAAAGTGTTCTCACCCATTATAAAAAGTGAGTCACTTATAATTCTAAAGTCTCTTTATCTTTTATTTATGTTGCAATTTAGTGAGTAGCTCATAGAGTACGATTGTAAAAGTGACTTTCACTTATTTATAAAAGTGGGTCACTTAAAATCTTTTTTTAAAGTGAACTAATTAGATTAAGTTTGGCAAGGGGAGAGATTTTTTTTAAATATAACATTATCATTCGCTTCTGCACATTCATGCACTTTATCAGTGTCTTCAACATTGTTTCTTCAAAAAGCCATAACTTCTTCATCCAGATGCCGTTTTCAGAGCCCTTTTTTTTTATCGGCCTAATTTTTCAAGATCTTTCCATTGGAACACTTAGTTTCAACATATACAGCTTCAATTTCTATTAAAATGGAAATTCCATGCCAAGTTATTCTTGACAGCACCAACTACTTCCAATGGTGGTCCTACATTGTGGATTTACGTAGAAGTAAAAGTTCTTACATAATAGATTCAAGCCAAGAAACTAAACCTAAAGATGAACATAAGGTAGCCAGATGGGAAAATACGCAAGATCATGCACGTGGGTTGATAGGAATGTCTATTTCTCTAGACCTTAGATTCCATATCACAGAACGTGATACCCCAAATGAAGCAATGAAACAATTCAATAAAGTTTTTGGAATTAAAAATGAAATTAGAGCCCATCAACTCGAAAATTAGTTGCTTACATTGAACCCAAATATTTTTTCTTCCATTGAAGATTTTTGTTCAAGTTCAAGACCCTTAGACATCTCTTGGAAGGTATTAAGATTAAGAAAGATGGTGATAGCCTTATCTATTCCATTCTTACTAAGTTGGGACTAGCCTACTCTGTGTTTGTTTTTACCTTCCATTCAACCAGAGAAGCCTTCATTTCTCAATGACAAGACTACAAGTCCCCCTCTTTTGATGCCTTTTGTGATTCTTTAATAAGAGAACAAGAAAAACTCTTACATCTTGGTATTCTTAATATTGGAAACTCTTCTAAGAAAGCATTAGCCACCCAACATCAACCAAATTCAAAGAATCCTAAGAAGTAGTATCCTAAAAGGGATGGTCCTAAACCAAACAAGGGTCCTAAGCAATTTCAGTCTCAAAATGAAAAATCAATTCAAAAAATGATAAGGCAAATAAAAACAAAGGGAAGAAGACTAATAGATATTACAACTTTTATAATCGAGATGGCCACTTAGAATCGAAATGCTTTAATAAGATGGAAGACTTGGAAGCAGCAATGAAGAAGCATAACATCCATCTGGAGCACTATTCAACTTCAACTTCATTTTCAGGAATAACACTTTCTGCATGTGGTTGTCAGGCATCTCGGTCTGGTTATGCACTAAATGTATCTTCTTCTTTTCATTCTCATGAGTGGCTCATTGATTCTGGAGCTTCTTATGACATGGCCAAAAACAAAGCCATGTTTTCTTCTTTAATTAATTGTAACACCAAAAATATATATGTTGGTGATGATAGATCTCTTAGTGTTGTAGGGACTGGAACTGTTCATCTAGACAATGCTCAATTTAATGATGTATTATGTGCTCCAACCTTATCCTACAACCTTCTATCTGTATATCAGATAACTCATTTAGGTGAAGGTAAAACTGTTGAATTTTCACCTCATGATGTTGTAATTAAGGACCTAAGAGATCCTAGACAGATTTTAGCTACTAGAATTGCTGATGATTTTACAAGGTTGTATAAGTTTAACAACTATGGGTCATCAACTCTTCCCTCGATATTTGTTGCTCATAATGATGATGTCAGCAAACTTTGGCATGAATGATTTGGTCGCTTAAACTATCTCTCCCTTCAAAATCTATGTAAAGAAAATATGGTGACAGGTCTTCCTATAGTATCTTGCAGAAATGGTGTTTTTTCCTGATGTGTGTTCAGAAAACATCAACGGGATAGTTTTGAAAAACATGCCTCTTAACATGCCTCAACCCCTTTACAGCTTGTGCATAGTGATTTGTGTGGTCCACTTCCAGTTGTTTCATTCTCTGGCTACAAGTATTTCTTAACTTTCATTGATTATTTCTCCAGATGCACTTGGGTATACTTCTTAAAACTCAGGAGTGAAGTATTTAACATTTTCTTGGCCTTTAAGGCCTTTGTTGAGAAACAATATGGACATCAAATTTTTAAGCTAAGATCTGATAATGGCGACGAATATTTTAACAACAAATTCATCAACTTTTTCACTAAGCATTGAATTCAAATGCAACATACTATTCCATATACTCCACAACAAAATGGTGTAGCTGAAAGGAAGAATGACACCTTAAAGGAAATGGCTAATTATATGCTTCAATCTAAAGGACTTAGTCTTAATTCTTTGGCAGAAGGAATTAACTATGCAAATTATATAGTAAATCACACTCCTACTAAGGTTTTAAAGAATATCACTCTAGAAGAAGCATGGAGCTCAATTAAAATAGATGTAAGTCACTTTCGTATTTTTTGAAGTGAAGCATGGGCCCATATTCCAGATGAGAAACATAAAGCTTTAGAACGTAAGAGTGAAAAATGTATTTTGGTTAGATATTCTGAAGATGTCAAAGGATATAGACTTATTCCACTTAAGTCCAAAAATGTTATCATTAGAAGAGATGTAAAGTTTGCTGAAAATATATCGGCCTATGAGCCTAGTTCGATAGATGTGCCACCTCTCTCTATCCCTTCTACTTCTGAAACTATTTCTTCTTCAGATGATGACAGTGAGGATGACAATCCTCCCCCACCTTCTCAGGATCCTCCTTCAGCTCCTTAGCTTCCAAAATGGGTATGTGCTACTCGGGATGCAAACAGGTGCTCTTGCAAGTGATCCTACAGATTAGTGACATACACGTTCTCAATTCGATAGAGCCTCTTCTTTACTAGCTCAAGATTTAGCGAACTATGATCATGACACCTTTGCAGAAGCTTCAGGCCATCTAGATTGGGACACAACTATGAATGAAGAATACCGTTCATTATTGGCAAATGATACATGGGATCTTGTTCCTCTTCCAAAGGGACGAAAACTTGTTAGATGCAAATGGGTTTACAGAACCAAGGTTGGACCAGATGGAAAAGTTGATAAACATTAAGCTCTTCTTGTTGCTAAGGGTTTTTTCACAAGATGAAGGAATTGACTATACTGAAACCTTCTCCCCTGTTTCCAAAATGAACTCTATCTACCTTGTTCTTTCCCTCGCTGCCTCTTTCAAATGGGATATCCATCAGATGGATGTTAAATTTGTCTTCTTGCATGGGGACTTTCATGAAGAAATCTATATGGAACAACCTTCTTTATTTATACAAACAGACTCCAACCTTGTATGTTGGCTTAAGAAATCCCTTTATGGTCTCAAGCAAGCCCCTCGGGCTTGGTATGCCAAAATGGATAGCCTTTTTTTAGATATTTGCTTTTCTAGGTGTCATTCTGACAATACTGTCTACACCAAGAAAGTGGGTCAGTCTCTTATTAGTCTTGTTCTTTATGTTGATGACCTTATCCTTACTGGTAGTGATCCCAACGTTATAAACCATGTGAAGTCCAACCTTAAAAGGTAGTTTTAAATGAAAGACTTAGGACGCTTGCATTATTTTCTTGGTCTTCAAGTCTTGCGATTCAAGGAAGGTATTTCCCTTTCCCAATCCAAGTATTCCTGTGATATTCTATTCCACTTTCACATGGAAGATTGTAAGCCAACCCCTTCTCCCTTTCAGTCTAGAGCCAAAATTTCAGTCACTTGTACTTCCCCTGTTGATGCCACCTTATACCGTCAGCTTGTATATGACCCATACTCGTCCTGATCTTTCCTTTGTTGTTTTCCTTATTACTCGGTTTATGCAAAATCCACATGAAAGTAATTGGAAAGTAGCTAAAAGAATACTTCGTTATGTTTGAGGTATAATTCAGTTTGGGATTCATTATAGTGCAAAAGCATCTCCTCTATTGGTTGGTTTCACTGATTTCGATTGGGCTGGTGACCCTAATGATCAGAAGTCTACTGCAAGTTATGTCTTCACTCTTGGTTCTGGACCTATTACATGGGCTTACAAGAAACAAAGTGTAATTTCTCTTTCTTCAGCAGAAGCAGAGTATCATGGCACCGTAGAAGCTAGTAAGGAAGCCCCGTGGCTTTGTCAGATCTTGTCATAGTTTGGCTTTCAGTAGCATCATCCGACTACACTTTGGTGTGATAATAAAAGTTCCATTCAACTATGCAAAGATCAAGTCCAACATGAGTGCAGAAAAAACATTGAATTACACATGCACTTCATCAGAAAGCTCATTCATGGCCATGTTCTTGAAGTGCAATATTGTTCAACCGATGATCAAGTTGCAGACATCTTTACAAAGGTTCTCACAGAGGCAAAGTTTACTAAACTTCAATTTATGGTTGGAGTTCAGGAATTTGTCACTAAGGGGGGATAGGTTCTAATGCCTCCTTCCTTCTCCTATTGCATCATATTTGAACATCCTTCAATCCTATCCCAAGTTATTCTTAAGGGGGGGTGTTAGGATATTCTGACACATAGGAAATAGTTAAGTATAACTTGGTCTAGTGTAGAGTTAGGTAAAATGTGTTTCTTGACTGTGTACATTTATAACTTACAATTCGACGATCACGATATGTTCTAGACATGAAGTGATCCGGCGGTTCATTCTCTCCTCGGTATTACTGACACTTGATCCGTGGCTTAACACCTAATTGGTCCATGATCTCTATTTAAAGAGCATGGACGGTCATTTGTATGGTTTTAACCACGTCAAGAATACTGGTGTATTGATCTGTGATCTGTTTGTGAGCGGTGTCATTTGGTGTTCTATCTGAGGAACTTACCTTGTAAATTCCTACAAACAATATGAATTGATAGAAATGTTTTTTAAGGTATTATTGCTTTGTAATATGTAGTTATAAAACAGTTTCTTTTAGTGATATGTTTGATCATGTATACATTATAATTATAATTATTTTATAAAATCATTTTTGATATATTATTGTTGTTTTCAATACATGTCAAAATGACATTTTTATATGTTCAATTATATCAAAGAATATAGAGTTGGAAACAATTATGACACAGTTACAAGAATCTAGTAACAAGTTTTGACTTCTTGTCTTACATAAAGATTTCTTGTTTTTTGTTGTATATGATGTCTTGATAGAGATATATGCTACAATGTGTGCATATATCTTGATTTATCTTTCCTTAATTTAGTAGTATGTTTATTTATTTTTCATAGGTGCACCTAAATATTATTCTCACAGAGTCTCTTACAGAAGTGAATTTTTACAAGCTTCAATCTATGTTGAAACTTTAGAAATTGTCATTAAGGGGGAATAGGCTTTAATATCTCCTTCCTTCTCTTATTGTGCCACATTTGTGAATTCTGCAATCACATCCCAAGTTGTTCTTAAGGGGAGAATTTATAATATATAGACACTTGGGAGTTTGTTAAGATCAACTTGATCTAATGTGTCTTTACGTAAGGTGCATTTCCTCAATATACATTAACATGAATTTGCAATTATTTAATCTAGTGGTCGTGATATGTTCTAGACATAAAGTGATCTGGGAGTTCATATTCTCATCCATACTAATTGGAAAGAAGGTGCCACATTTTAGAGTTTTTTTAATTATAAATGTTACCTATATGTTTAAGATTCAATAAAAAATAATATTATGCTTTATGAAAAATTGTCGTTAAATTTATTATTTTACAGATTGCATTTTATAAATGAGGATTTGTGATTATTTGTATGTGTTTTTTAGCTGACTTTCAACCCTACTATTTGAATTCTTACTAACCTTGTTGCAACAATTGTTTTTTCTTGCTTGCAACATTGTCTTAACCATATCAACTTTTATCAACCATTTAACTTATATGGTAGGCTAGTAGCCATATTAATCCACTGCTTAACACCCCATCAATCCATGTTTTCTATTTAAAGACAATTTTTTATGATTAATTTTGAGAGATTCATATGTAATTTTTTCTCTTTATATTAATATATTTGTTCAAGGAATTGGGTTAGTTAGGATCATAGAATGTTTTTCTCTTTGAAGATTTTAACCACATAATAATCTAGGTCTTTGATTTGCTTTTGTAAGTGATTTCTTAAACAATCAAACCTATGTAGAAATAAATTATCACTCTCTCACAAACTTATTGATTTAAATGTTTTTTCTTCATGACCTAAAGCAAACCTCTTATTTTGTATAAATTAAATAATAGTCCAACTTATAAAAATATATCTATAAAATAAAAAAATAAATAAACACTTAAAATTATATATATTTGAGCACCACCCTATGTGTATAAGAGTTTTCCTATAACATACATTTAAAAAGAGATAATTGTGAATTTCTTTTCCACAATTACAACAAAAAAAAATCAAAATATTCCAATTAAATGCAATTTCTACACCTTTTTATGTTGGCTGCATCCTTTGATGATTTATTTACATATACATCATTATTTTTTTTATTTTTTTAATACTTTTTCTCAATAAATAAAATTTACATTTTACTTATATTTAGATTTTTTTTACAAGCTTTAAATTTAGGTTGTTTGAGAATAATATTATTTTTTAAAATTGTTAGTTTAAGTTATTTTGGAGTAATTATTACCAATATATTTTTATTTTTTTGCAATGTGTTAATTTGACATGTTTAATTTGTCGTGTTTAATGGATTTTTGAGCTATTTGTGTGTTTAAAAATATGTTGTAAATAATTAAAAAATCACAATTTCTTTCAAAATTGTATAATCAAATTTCAATAATAATAAAAAAAAATTATTGTTTTTAATCAAAATTCAATAAAAAAATAAAACACCGTTTTTTTATAAATTGAATGTTTTTCTTATTTTCAATTAATTTCAACATTTGGAAATTATCAAATTAGTGAAAAAAAAACAAAATAAATAAACAATAGGAATAATAAGATATATTTAACCCCCTATAAAAAAAAAAACTCTAAGGAATTGACTAAATATATTTTTAACACTAAAATTTATAATATTATTTTTTTAGTTTATACATTTTATTAATATAAATCCTTAGTGAAATCTTTATGTTTTATTATTTTAATTTAATTATATTTAAATTAAACGACAAAAATTAAGTACTACATTGTTTTAACCATGCAACTCTTCTCTTCTTTACCAATATATACCCAACCAAATCAATGAAATATAATCACAAAGGAAAAAGAAAATCTACTAACTCCAATAAGGGCTACCAAGATGATCACTGATATTAATCAGTAATCTGTCATGAAGTTGAAAAAGAAATAATAAGCACTAGATTGAGAAAACTCTTTTTAAAACAAAGAACCATATAAGCCTTCCACCTTGACAAAGCTCGAGTCAAAGAGTTACATCGGAAAAGTTTCAAAACCCTAGTTACACAAAGTAAAAATAAAAATCATGGTCATATAGAAGATATATATATTTGAAGGGAGAGAGGAGAGAAACTAAGAAAATTGGAGAAGACTGATGACTAGAAGGGATGACGATGGAGGTCGTCTGTGCAGGGCTAGGGTAAAACCCTAGGGTTTACTATTTACTGCAGATTGTCGTTTATGTTCCGGCATCGTGCTCTGTTCACCCTGTCGTTTCTATTCGCACACCCATCGCTTTCAAATCGACCTATGGCTGGAATATGGGGGACAACATGGAGGTTGAAGTGGTGGATTATTCCAAGGAGCCTTTCCCCGACTGCGTTATCTTTGGTAACCCTAGTTTCTCCTGCTCTCTATCGTTTGACTCCACTATTTCTCTATCTGCCCCGGATCTGCCCTTGTCCTCGCCTGTCGTCTCCCTTCCTCGACACTGCTCTGTTCCCCTCCCCTCTGGGTCGCTGTCTGTGGATTCTCCGGGCTTTGAAGCCCCTCCTCTTTCATCGGGAACACTCCACATCTTATCCTCGCATACCCCCCCTCACCCTCCTTTGACCCTCTTTCATCTTTCTTCACTATTCCCTCTGTTGACATCCCGGTTACCACTGCTGCCCAACAGCCCCCCTACTTGGGTGCTCGACCATCTTGCTGTTTCGAGACCCTTGCGGTTGAGGTTCGACCGGCAAAACAATATCCGTCGGAAGGTGTCCCAAACCCTCTGGTGGACCACCCATCGGCTCCTCGCACCAGCAAAAGGAAGACTAAGTGCGTCAAGGCGACCTCAAAGGATATCACCATCAGATTTGGTGAAACCTCAACTATTGGTGAATTTGCTATCATGGCATGCACGGTGCTGGTTGGACATGTGCGTGGTCGGGCGTATTCAGCCAACAGGCTGACTCAGTGGGTTAAGGAGATTTGGGGAGGGCTATTGGTAGAACTGCCAGAGGTTCATGTTTTGCCCAGGGGTGGTTCTCCCTGCATTTTGCAAAGGAAAACTACACGGACTTGGTATTGGCCACGTACTGGCACATCGAGATGGCCCCGGTCCTTCTCAAATGGTGGAGCCCTTTATTCGATCTTGAACGTGAACAAATTGGGGCAGGTACGCTTTGGGTACGCTTGCCAGGGCTTCCATTGCAGTTCTGGAGTGAGGAGGTTTTTATCAGGATTGGCAATGCTCTGGGTACTTATTTAGATCATAACCACATCTTTGTGGAGTCCAAAAACAGAACCCTCGCTCGCATTTTGGTCCACTTGGATACTCGTGAGGGTTTGGAAGAAAAGATTACTCTACAGTGGGGGAAGTATATCAGAGTCCAGATCTTGGACTACGAAGGGGTGCCATTTCATTGTAGACGATGTCACAAGGTAGGGCATCTCTTCAAAGAATGCCCTCTCAATCGAAAATCTGAGGACTCACCTAAAATCACGCCTGGACGTTCCAGGGCTAATTCTTCGGTCGGTTCGCACCCCTCATCCTCGGGTCCAGTACCAGCGGTTATCTCTCCAACATCCAAGTCAGTGGATAGAGGATTCAGACAGTCTTCGTCGCCGCTGACCAGGGCCCGCTCTGCCACGGAAGTTGCGACTGCTTCGAGTATCTCTCTAAACCATCCTCTCTCATCTATTCATTTTTCCACTTATATGGCAGGCTCATCGATTCAGACTTCAATGACACAATGTATCATGTCTACCCCTCCTCTCATTGTCACTTCTGCCTGCTCAATGCTCGCTCCCTCCTCTTCTTCTGTATCATCGTCATCCTCTGGGCTGTCACCCCCTCATAATTATTTCCTTCGCTCCAGATCCCACTCCAAGGATTTCCAAGTAAGCCAGACTGGTCTAAGTCTTATGTTGCCTAATGCTATCCCCCCATCATCCAGGGGTAGGAAGTCAGATCTCTCCAAAGCAATTAGGAGGGCTGGGGTAGAGGTTGCTTCTGGTTGCCAATCCACTATTGATGGGGTCCTTAGAGCAGGACGTACCCCACGCAGTGTCCCTCCATGAAGTGCTTATCTTTTGATTACTGTGGTTTGGCTAATGCCTCTAAGAAACTAGCCTTGAGGAGACTCATTGAGACAGAACCGATTGACATTATTATGCTCCAAGAAACTCTGGCTATGGCTAATCAAATCTCCCACTCTCTTCAATCTATGATCCCGAACTGGACATTTGTCGCCCTAGATGATGCAGGGAGATCTAGGGGTCTGGCTATTGGAATCAACCCTCGATCCATTCGGGTTGATGCATCATGTGGGGGAGTAGGATACTTAGGGCTGGATATTTTCTCTGCTCAGCTTGGTATGATCCTCAGGATTGTAAATGTGTATGGACCCTGTTAGCACAGGGAACAAGTTTGGGAGCATTTTCTAAACCTCTCCCTTCTGGACTCAGAACATACTATAATCGGAGGGGATCTAAATTTTTCATTGGGATTCAGAGAATCATGGGGGTCTGCGGCTCAAATTGATGCTATCACTGACCATATGATCAATCTGTTGGAATAGACCAATTTTATAGATCTCCCCATGCACAAGTCGCTGCCCACCTGGAGGAACAGAAGGGTGGGTGATGCAGAATTGGCTCGTAGACTGGACAGATTCTTAATGAAAGGACCACTTCTTCAGCAGCTGCATCACTACAAACAACGGGTGGGTTCGGGAGGTGTATCGGATCATGCCCCAATTTATCTGGAAATCCAGGGGCCTTTCAAAAAGCCGAAAGCCCCATTCAAATTCAACCATGTCTGGCTGAGTGACCCTGCATACATCAAGATGGTTTCCGACTTCTGGATTGCACACCCTATTAACTGAGTAGAGTCCTTCGCAAAAGGCTTTTGCAATAATCTCTCTGAGATTAAACACCTCTCTATTAATTGGGCCAGGGAGAAACTCTCACGGGAAACCTCACAGCTCACCAATATTGAAGCTGAGATGATCACTTTACTTGATGAGCGAAGTTTGGGATTCATCTCTGCAGAGGTAAAGGACAGACTGATTGAGCTTGAAAAGCAGAAGACCAACATCTTAAAGGGGCACGAGGAATCTCAAAGGTTGAGAAGTAGAGCTATATGGTTAAAAGCTGGGGACGACAATACGAGGTTCTTTCAAAATTATGCCAAGGGACGAAAGGTATCTAACACCATCTGGAATCTTCCTACGCCTGAGGGAGGTTGTGCTGATACCTTCAACAAGCTAGCCCACCTTGGTACTTCACATTTCAGAAACCTTTACAAATGTCCTCGCGAAGCAAATCTGCCTGATATTATAAATGTGGCGGGACACTTTCCAAGGTTTGTCAATGAGGATGATGCAGAAGAGCTCTTTTCACCAGTCAACTCCGTGAACTCGAAGGCACACTAAAATGTTTCAAAAAAGATAAGAGTCCAGGCCCGGATGGCTGGACCATTGAATTCTACCTGGCATTTTATGAGTTGCTGGGGCAGGACCTATTGAATGCCGTGGAGGAGAGCAGAACTTCAGGTTCCCTATACCATGCCATCAACTCGACCTTCATCGCCCTCATTCCAAAGTCCGATTCCCCATCCTCTTTTGATGATTATAGGCCTATTTCCTTATGCAATTGTCTATATAAGATTATTTCTAAGATAATTGCAAACCGACTCAGGTCGATCCTCTCCAGGCATATTGCTCCTCAACAATTCGCTTTCCTCGAATCTAGACAAATCCATGAAGCCATTGGATCGGCACAGGAAGCCATCCACTCCATCGTGACTAAGCGCCTTAAAAGTATCATTCTCAAGATTGACTTGTCCAAAGCATTTGACCGGGTCAGCTAGCTGTATATTAAGATGTTGCTGATTCATTTGAGCTTCCCTCACAATTACATCACTTGGATTATGGCCTGCATTACCACTCCCTCCTTCAGTGTCCTTATCAATGGCTCAGCCTCTCACTTCTTTCACTCTGAAAGAGGGCTTAGACAGGGTTGCCCTCTATCTCCACTTCTATTCCTTATTGTCATGGAGGGTTTAAGTCGTTTGATTACATTTTCCAAAAGGGATGGAGATATATGTGGCCTCAAGATCACTGAGGACTGCTTCCTCACACATCTGCTATTTTTGGACGATCTACTAATTTTGCTTGATGGTGGCATTCGGGACTCCAGATCTTTTTCCAAGATTCTCCTTCTCTTCTCGTCTGCTACTGGTATGCTTGCCAACCAATCCAAATCCACCATTACCTTTTCTCGTACCTTTGCTCTTGAATCTCAATTTGCTCACCAGGTCTTTCCTTATTGTATCCACCCCCTGGATAGAGACCTCAAATATTTGGGATATTGGCTAAAACCTACATGCCACAGAATCGCAGATTGGGTCTGTCTGGTCACAAAACTGGAGAAGAGACTATCCATCTGGAGTCATAGATATTTATCCAGGGTGGGCAGATTGGTGCTTATCAAATCGGTCCTGGAAGCTACACCGGTTTATTGGATGGCACTTGCATGGATTCCCAGGAATATTCTATCCCGATTGATGCAATAGATATCTTTGGAACGGGAATCAGGATAAAAGATTATTTGCATGGATCAACTGGCATAAAATTGCATTTCCAAAGAAATGGGGAGGATGGGGATTGAAAGACCTCCCCCTATTTGCCCAAGCCTTAGTTGCTAAAATGGGTTGGACCTTATTGACAAGCCAGAATCTATGGACTCACATCTCATACCATAAATATATCTGCCCACAGAACTTGCCGGACTGAGCTCGTCATCCCACATGGCCATCGATGGGCAGTTCATCTGTATGGAAGGCATTGCTCCACTCACTCCCCCATATAAGAGACAATTTGGTGTGGCGTATCAACGATGGCTCCCTGGGTAGGATTGGGTTGGATTCGTGGATTGGCTGGGAGGAAGACACCTACTATCCAGAGACCTCATCACATATCTAAATGCACATGAGATCAAGGTTTTCGCGCACATTGTAGACCAACAAAATTCAAATATATTTTCAAAAGTTTGGAAATCGGCACAACACATCGGCCTTCCCCCTCGATGGCACTAGGAATGGAATGAATATATCCAAGCTCTATTGGAATCCCACATCAAGATAAAAGAGGGACCTGATGAATTAGTTTGGTGTCTCGCAGAGAATGGAATTTATTTCCCAAAGTCAGGTTATAGCTCTCTCATACATCACAAGCAACCAGATCAGACATTGAATTGGTGGTGTCACATTTGGAAGCTTACGACACCTCCGCGCACTAGACTATTCTTCTGGTGCATTTTAAAAGACATAGTGCCCACGGGGGAACATCTTACTCACAGAGCTATTTTTGGGCCTACCTGGTGCATACTATGTAAACGAGAATCAAAATCCTCGGAACATTTCTTCTTACAATGCACCGCAATTCAAGCTCTTTGGCAGAGCATATCCTCATCTATCGGGTTCGCAAGGTCATGGACTGGCAATGATCTTAGCAGCGCATGGGAGGATTGGTCTGGTAGACACAAGGGATCAAAAATCCAGTGCCTTCCCTTGCTTGTCAGCTGGTCCGTCTGGCAGGCACACAATCGATTCATTTTTTATGACAAACCCGTGTGTTGGCCACACATTGAGGCTGAAATAATCTCTGCACATCATGAATTGTCGGAACCTATACCCCCTAGAGAGCACCACACCCACCCACCTCCCTGAATTGATAAAGATACCTCCTGGGCCTTCTTTGATGGGGCTGCAAATCAACAGGGATGTGGAGGTGGCTTCATTTTGTTCATAAATGAACATCATTTTTACAAAGTAAAGATGGGACTAGGAGCTAGCACCAACAATTTCACGGAACTCATTACCCTCCGTCACCTATTACACTTCTCTTTGGGACATCAATGCTTCAATTTAAATATATTTGGGGACTCAAAGATTATTATTAACTGGTTCAATAGCATATCTATTTGCCACATTCACACACTTAGCATCATATTACACGAAGTGAATATATTCAAGGCGTAATTTAGCAATATCTCTTGTAATCACATCTACAGGGAGCATAACAACAGCGCTGACCAATTATCCAAGGAGGCAGCGTCATTACCTAGAGGAGAATGGGTGATTCAAGAGCAGAGGGGGACTGATGAATTTCGTTATTATCATCGACCGTATATAGACTAGCATTACTAGGGGGACCCAAGCCCCTGATTTTCTAATGTTTTTTTGTATAGCAAGTAAAACTCAATTTTTGAACTTTTTTGATGATATATCATACTGAAAGAGGCCCTGCGTGGCCTATTTACAGGTGTAAATAGATACATAATAGTATATAAACAACTATTTTGTTTTATCGGGAAGAGCACCCTGCGCGGTGTATCTAGACAGCTCAGAGTCCCTCATGTTAGACTCAGAATACAACATATGTAACAACATTTACAATATGTAATTTTCTCTATACTAATGAAAATTACGGATTTTTCCAGTGGAAAAAAAGAAGATATATATATTTTTAAGTTTATTATAGTTTAAAGAAAAGAAAAAAAAATGGGTTAAGATAAATTAAAATTTAATTTTATATTTTAAAAATTTGAATATTTAAAATATTGGTTGTTAATATTTAATGAAAATTATTTTATAACATGCACAAGTTTATATTTATGTTTTTTAATTATTAATATACACATTGCAATATTATATATATATATATATATATAGAGAGAGAGAGAGAGAAGAGAGAGAGAGAGAGAGAGAGAGAGGAGGGGAAATGAATAAGATTTATAGTATTTATTGTATTTTGTAATATTGGCAATTATAAAATTTGTATGTATTATTGACATTTACTTTATTTTTTGAAACCATCAATTTGATTAATAAGATAAAAAATTATCTGTATCTATTTGTTTATTTTTGTATGTCTATGTATGTGTGTAAGAGAGATCTATGTATGTGTATGATAGAGAGATATCTATTACATATATATTTATAATTCTATATCTTAGATATAAGCAATTCCAAATTAGATATAAAAAAAAGTTAGACACAAGAAAAACTCTAAAAGAAGAACATATTGCATGGTAGTTATAGGCTATAAGATAAACATAGTATACTCACTACCATGACTATGGGGACTCTTTGGCATGCTAGAAAAAGCTTGTTAGGTCAGGGGATCCCATGGCCCATTTTCCTATTATATAAAAAATCTGCAAGAATATAGTAATTAGATTGAAGGATTTTTTAGTTTTTTAATAAAAATAATAAAGCGACATAAATGATAGATCCCATTTTTTATAAAATGGATGTATTTAGTAGTAGGAAATGGAAATGTCCAATGGATAATTACCATGGCTCCTATGCATTCTATAATTTCATAATTGAATCTAAACATGACTAGGTTTGGGTCTTTCAAATCTTGAGATGTCTGCTAAGATTTGACCTTTCAAACTTGGGGTACTTGCTAGAGAGATCGGTCCTTGTTAAACAATAATGGATTTTTTCAAAAGTGGTACTTGCTTGAAATATTAGAATTTCTTCCAAATACCTATTTAAAAGTAAAAGTGGGTTCAAATTAGTTTTATTATTTATAAGATTCTTTGTCAATGGAACTCATCATGTTGAAAGTTGAGATTAGTTGCTCTTTTTCAAAGTACATTAGAGTTAATGGATTTGAGCATGTTATTTGAGAACTTTCGCAATATAATTGGACATCTCTTACAAAATCTCTAAAACTATATATACAATGACTATACATAATTTTTCTAAATCATTGGCTAGTTTTGTTGTAACTAACATGATGTTGTAAGAAACATTTTTCAACATGTCTCTTGTTTTATGTGTATATCTATGATTTTACTTGGATTTATTTTATTTTATGGTAAGCTTGAAATTATATAAACAATGACTATACATAATTTTTCTAAATCAATGGCTAGTTTTGTTGTAACTAACATGATGTTGTAAGAAAAATGATTCAATATGTCTCTTATTTTATGAGTATATCTATGATTTTACTTGGATTTATTTTATTTTATGGTAAGCTAGAATTAATAAGATAAATTACAAAATCTATATCAACAAAAAAAATGTAAATGACTAACATATGTATATATAAAAATGTCATGTGAAGATGAGTGTCAAAAAAAAACTTCCATAAAGAGTTTATATATATATATATAACATTAGGTCAATTTGAAAAAAAACCTTTTCATAAAAAAAATTATTCGATGGATACCAATGCTAGCCAAATTTATACCATGGCACTAGGTACAATTATTTTGAATGCTATAAATGGGTCATTTATAAGATGTCTCTAGAGATTTGAACTCATAAATACTAAAAAGAAAGCCATTTACAATATATCTCTAGAGACTTTAGAGAGAGGTGAACTCATTTAGCTTGAGAAACAAATTGTCCACCTAACCACTTAACCTCCTCCAACTACTATAAAAATATATATTATTACTGAATCTCCCACCACACCTCAACCAACCTACTCTATATATATATATATTATTAAATTTAAATTAATTCCAATTTAAATCTCTATATTTGAATCTTAATTATTTATATACATTTAACAATTAATGTTATATATATAAATCTCAAGTACTTAAAATCCAACCATATATATCTCAATCAGTTACTCGAGTTTATGATATATGCTGTAATCTCAAGGACCTAAGGTGTGTAAAATGGAGTTGTCTATAATGCGATTTTTTGGAGATTCAGGGGATGGAATCCTGCGGAAGAAATGACGTTAAATCTTGATTTTTAGTAGTTAAAATGGTTTTTTAACTGCATATTTGGATTGAGCGCCCTGAAAAACCCCTGGAGCCATTGATTGTGCAGAAACTAGCTATCAAACATGAGATTCCAATGAATTGCTTCCGGATTTTGACTGGAAAAATCAGCCAGAAAGGCTTTCAAAAAGTCCCGTTATAGACTACTGCGTGTAGAGTTCATGATGAGTTGGAGACAAACACTTAATAAGACAAGACATGATTAAGTGAAGGCCCAGCGCACTGCGTTCCGTGCACAGGTCTGGTGAGACAAGACATGTTTAAGTGAAGGCCTAGCGCACTGCGTTCCGTGCATAGGTCTGGTGAGACGTTTAATGCGCTACATTGGGCATGGGACAGTATGGGCAGCACGTCTGGCCCATACAGTAAATGTCCAGGCACAGCTCACCATGTTCCGTGCGTTGGTATTGTAAAACATTTAATACCTTCATCGGAAAGTATGGGAAGCTTCTTCTATTTAAGGGAAATTACCTGTGATGCAGCTCAGTTGTGTATCTCTCTGCCTTCGCCAGGGTTGGACTGAAGGGATCTAGCTGGTAATCTTTGTGGGTGTTTTGTGAGAGAGTGAAGTGTGAAAAATGGCTGTGAAGAAGATGGTGGAGGCTGTGTTTGTGGTTGGGCTTGTGGTTACAATGATGAATGTGTGGGGTGCTGTGACTGTAGAAGGTGCCATATCATGCAACCAGGTGGTGAGTGCCATGACTCCATGCGCTACATACCTTATAGGAAATGCAGCCACCCCTGCTGCGACTTGTTGTCCTTCCATTCGTGGGTTGGACTCACAAGTGAAAGCCACCCCTGATAGGCAGGCTGTTTGCAACTGCCTCAAGACCCAAGCACAGTCATATGGGGTCAAGTTGGGAAAGGCCGCCAATCTGCCGGGTCTGTGCAAGGTCACCGATCTCAACGTGCCTATCTCTCCTAATGTTGACTGTTCCAAGTATGTGCACAATCCATTTTACTTTTCGTTTGTATTTTATGTGGTTTTTTTCTTCTTATTTTGATGCGAACTTACTTTGGGATTTTGTTTTGACAAATATTGCACTGGCTTATTTTTTGGGATTTGGATTAACGACATTATTATGTTTTTCAATATGGCAGGGTTCACTGATAAAGTTTGCTGACGATGGAATTTGAGCTGGTTATCATAGTTCTATACTATTGGGGCTGTAGTTATTCTATGAACTAATGTGTTTTGTGACGTAGGAATCTGGGCTGGTTTTCTTAGTTCTATGCTATTAGGTATAGGTGCTGACTGTAGTGAGTCGGCGAACTGATGCGTTTTGTGATTATAGTGGCGGCCGTTGGAATGTGTTCTGCGTATCCGTTACTTGTGTGATCGCCTGCATTCTGTGCTTTTGTAATACATTTGAATACATAAATGATGATGCCAGCCGGTTTTGGTCTGTTTTAGTATTGCCTATTGTTACGTGATTATACTCGGTTTTCAATTTTGCACTCAAACTTCTACTACTTTGTGACAATGAAACTGCATCAATACCTGATTATACTTGGTTTTCAATTCTGGTCCTCATGTATTGGGTTGAACAGTCTGCGATATTTCTCGTAAATGAGGCCATTTGACTCTTGCTCCTGATTTTAATTCTAAATTGCTGTTTGTCATTTTCATAATATCATAAAAAAAATCAATTGATTTCTTTTATGTTGCTTATAGTGTAGATTGAAGAGCCTTAACCATATTTTGATTAAAATTAATGGGGAGAAATGCTTTCAAATTTTATTATTTGTTGTTAGTAGACCATGTGAAAATAATGCGCATCAAGACCTAACAAATGATTATTTCTGCTATACCTTAAAGTATTTTTTAGTGATCCGGTATAATTTTGTTAATATATATATATAAATAAATATATATCCTGATCAAATAATAATGAAATAATATTAATAATAAAATAATAAATATGGTCGGTATATGCTGTTAGGTCTAGTAATATATTTGGTTGAGTTGGATAAGTGACATACTGCTTAGCCCATTAATGAACCAATAGCTACATATATTTTATGCTCATTTGAATTTAATATTATTTACTAATATAATAAAAAATAGATTATTATTTAGTTCAAAATTCCATCATTATCTTGATTTCACATCTGAAAGTTTAATGTTATATTATTTAATAGAAAATAGTAAAAAAACAGAATTTCAATATTATATTATTTAATAGAAAATAGTAAAAAACAAAATTTTGAATCAGTTTGTTGATGATTTTAAGTGTTTAAAGATTTTAATGTATAGCATGAATGATGTGTTTTTTGAATTGGTGTTTAGATGGATTGATGAAATAAGGGCTTTTGATTTTTATTGGGTAAAATCATGTGATTAACAAGGCTGTATAGTTAGTGTTCTTTGTTACTTAGTTTAATGAAATATTTTAATGTCATGTTGTATGTACTCCAAGCAATAATAAAATTATAAAGCAATAATAAAATTGTAAAATTTCAATTTTTATTAATTTTTTTAAATTAATTTTTTTAATATAGTTAATTTTTTTGGTAGAAAAAAGTTATATATAGCTCAGAGTATCAGCTTTCATTGGGAGTACTTTTGGGGTCAAGCAGGGGTGCTTGCTATCCCCCTTCTTGTTTGGTATTTAAATTGATGAGTTGGAATCATTCCTTCATGAGCATATGATGGTGGGTGCTTTGTGCACCTTTTTTAGAATAAATTTCTTTAGTGTTTTGGTTGTCTTGATTTTTGCTCGTGATGTGATTATCTTAGCGATGTGATTATCTTAGCTTCTTCCCTATAGGGTCTACATAGAGAATTTGAAGCTTTATATATATATATAATATATTATATCTATATATTATAGATTATATAATTGACATTGAAGAGAATGATAACAAGTTAATAATTATTTATCTAACATTGAATGATGACATAATGTTCATATTGTAGTATACATGTCATGTCATTAGAGTACAAATTGATATAATGAGATTTGTACAAATTGTTCACATTATTTTTACATATTTTTTTTCAATTTTTTTTGTAAATTAAAAAATAAAACCCAATTTGATTACAAACCATTTATGTTTATAGTACATAGTAATTAATATATATGTTATTTTTCAAATTATTTATATTTATTGTACATAGTAATTAGTGATATAGTACATAATAATTAATAGTAGAGTGCACAAATCACTTCTTGCATCATTACACAATAAAAAAGGAGACATTTCAACTAATGGAAAAAACAATTTTTTTTTTTTGTAAGCTGAGGTGTTGCCATTTTCTATTATCAAAAACGAAACCATTACAAATCTAAGGTGATCTCAACCTGACCTGCAGGGAAACCATGTTTATTGGCCATCTATAGTTTTTCACTGTTGACCAAAAATAAAAGGTTTTCAATCTGTTTTTCCAAGCTTTATAAACATTAGCCTTGTAACTGTTACTACTGACATATCACTGCAAGTAAATATGATCATAAACCCTATACATAGCTAAACAAAAACTAAAATTTGCATTTTCTAACTACTTCAAGAAACATGTCTTTCTTCATTGTTCTCCAACAACCTCTTGTTGCTCCTCTTTCTTGATCACCAAGCCATTTGCTTCAAGCTGCTGCTGTAGATTTTCCAGCCTCTTGTCTTGCATGAGCAGGGTGATTACGATATTCTTCAGCGCTTTCTTCAAGTTTGGAATTCCCTGTGACAATTCAGCGATTTCCATAGTGATTTGCTCCATGGCTTTGGCCATGAGTCTTTTCATGACCCAATATAAGTGCAGCGACTGCTTATACAGTGTCATTCGACCTCGGGTGTGCCCTGGATCTGGCATGAGATGCATCCAGTGCTCCATTTATTTCTCAAACTTTGCCTGGATGACCTCTTCCTCCCAGTGCTC
Source organism: Pinus taeda (assembly GCA_000404065.3). Taxonomy (NCBI): domain Eukaryota; kingdom Viridiplantae; phylum Streptophyta; class Pinopsida; order Pinales; family Pinaceae; genus Pinus; species Pinus taeda. The sequence continues at coordinate 74,339 of APFE031393335.1, read as the reverse complement.
AATTATTCTCCTAATTTTTGGGTTGGTCCTCTCATTGTATTCTCTCTCTGTTGTTCTAACCGTTGTCTCTATGGTCTGCCTACCCTATCTTCCTTGAGCTCCCGCTCCGATCTCCCCATCTTCCTCAGTGCCTGCACTACAACGGCGGCCCCTTCTGTTGTGTCCTTCTATTCCTTGTCTTCTTTGGCCACCCCTGCCATGGCGACCTCTCCCTCTCCTCCATCTGCCTCTTCCTTCCTCAGCTTCCATCCTCTACCTTCCTTCGTCTTCCTCCCGGTCTCTTGTCGCAACTCTGTTTCCTGTTCTCTTCTTGTTTCGGCCATTGTTATTCATTTCCTGCGCAACCATCTCCAGGTCATCTGCAATGTCTTCACTCTCGCCCTTAGAGACTTCATAGTCAGGAATATAGCAATACTCGGGCCCCTCCACTTTTCGTTTGCCCTTCGCATCTGGGTCTCTTCGTCCCTGGTCTCCATCCTCTGCCCTGCTTCTCATCCACCTCCCTACCGCCGTGCTCCCCTCTGCTTCCATGCTGTCTCCGCTTCCTTGCTTCGACCTGTGCGTCCCCGCTCTTTCTTCTCGGCTCCCTGAGCTTCCCGCTCTCCTCGCTATATACCTCCTCTTAATTTTGCTCTTTCCTGTTTCACTGCGAGCCTTTTCTCTTGTCCCGCTCCGCCACCTTTCCTTCCTGATATCTCCCCCCTTCATGCCTTTTAATCTCAATTCCCTATCCGCTTTGCTGGACCCTAACCCCATGCAATCATACCTCGGGCTTGCGCCTGACGACCTGTCAGCTCCACCATCGTTTTCCTGTACTCGGATGTCCTTTCGTCCTAATCGGGGATCCTTCACACCGATCCATTTACCTGTAAACATCATGTTTTGAAACTCGCCTGCGGTCACCTGTCTTACCCACCGTCGTTTCTTAATTGCGCTCCCTTCCACGTTGCTCAACTCGATCGAGTGAATGGAAAAAACATTTTAATCAACTATATTTGAGATAAATAGAAATAATTTGTATTTAAAAACAAGAAATTTTGAATAAATTTTAATTATTTTAGTAAAAAAAATTAATAAAAGGTAAATAAAAAACTAAGATATATTATGTCCTGTTAGCAACCAATATAATAAATTCTTTATGGTATGACATAAATGATAGTGATTAAGTTGTCTTGACAGCCTTGAAACTATTTATGTGCATAAATGATGTGATTAAGTTGTCTTGACAGCCTTGAAACTATTTATGTCGGTCATAAGTGAATAAATAAATTGATATACTTCAATATATATTCATAAGGTTAGATTTATAATTGATCAGGGTTAGATTTTTTCACCCTAAAAAGCATTTTCTGATTTTTTTTTTTTTTAAGTAATAGAAAGGTTATTTTTTCATAAAATAGTTTTTTTGCCAACTAGAAGGGTGATGATGCAACATGCAAAATTAGTTTCTGGCATAAAGTTGTTTTATTTTTTTATTTATAAGATAAGAAAATCAATATATTTACTATAAAGTTGT
>APFE031393335.1:58452-70639 GCA_000404065.3 Pinus taeda | reverse complement strand
ATAATAAATAGTTGTTTGTAATACATTTATCATTGATGACTCTCTATCTAGTGAATTTGTATTCATGGTCGTATTAACAGGGGTTTTAAAAAAATCAATATTCAAATTTGCATCAGCAGATTTGTATTCTGAAAATTACTATACTATCCAATAAAATAAAAATAAAAGTATTATTTTTTACTTTGAAATGTTTATACAAATCATACAAATCATACATCCTGTAAAATACATAGTATAGTGTGATATGAATGCCATGCTTAATATGCTGATATGCATGGTTGCGTTTGTGTCCATATTCTTCGAATTCTTCACCATAAAATGTGTCAACAAATTTCATTTGACTCTTTATTTATTGAATTTGCATTAATGGTTGAATTTGTGTACAAACATCATTGATGATTCCTTACCTAATCAATTGATATCCCTTACCTAATGAATTGATAGTCAGGATTAAATTTGTGTTGATGAAACACTACTTACACTGATGACTCTACAAATTGATATTGATAATGTTAAGTAGTTGATATTGATAAGAGGGAGCGAAGCCGACTTCCTTGACGGACTACTGTCCAATTTCATTGTGCAACACAATCTACAAATTAAACTCAAAAAGTCTTGCTAATCGGATCAAACCAGCCCTAATCCAAATTCATTCTGAACAATTTGGTTTTCTGGAGCAGAAACAGACCCAATGTCGTAGCCATAGCTCAAGAATGTATTCATGCCATAAAATCCATACCTGTGATTTCTGCTTCATCTTTATTCTCTTCTTGTTGGAAAGATGCTCGGATGCTCGATCTGCAGGCACATTTAGCCCATGAATGGTCAGAATACATTCTAAATCTAAGGCTTGTTGGTATATTTTTGTCCCCATCGGCAGAAATATTACAATGGAATGGCGGTCCCAATAACGGTCAGGTTATTGTCAGAGAGGCTTATTCCATCATTAATTAGGTTGTGCCTCTGGACCCAAATTTCATATGATTGAACAAGTCAGGTTTTGGCTCTGGACCCAAATTTCATATGGTTGAACAGGTCGTGGAGCTGGCATGTGCCACAGAAATTCAAATGCTTCATCGGGTTGGTGGCTCATTACTGCACATTAACATGGGACATTCTCACCAGGCGGGATTTAACATGGGACAATCTCACTAAGTGGGGTTTTTGGGACCGGGCCAATGTAGTCTCTACAGAGAACATGGAGAAGACATTTCTCACCTATTCTACATTGCTCTTTCTCAAGATCTGTGTAGACTGGTACTGCGCCTACTTGATTACAATGTAGATTTCGACAGATTGGGCATTGCCATTAGCCTCTAAATGTGGAAAGCTTTACAGATCTCTCCCCTTCTTTTTCCTATGGGGCATTTGGATGGGCTCAAAATGCTCATATTTTTGGCTCAATTCTGCCAGACAGTCTTCTGACTTGTACATCAATCGTGACATATTACAAGGAATTTTCTCTTAGCCGCCTACAAGGCACCCAGATCCTCTCGAATTCGTAAGGACTTGTGGATTGTCTACCCTGTGGGATTCTTTGACGGAGCCAGCTCATTTGGTTCCTGTGGCACTGGTATGGTGATACATTTGGACCCTGTTGATTATGACCGGGTTTTTTTTTACAACACTGGTAAAGGCTCAAATACAAGTGTTGAACCTCTTGCTTTATGGCATTTTTTTGGGCTAATTGGCTTGGTCTGGCGGAGATAGTATTTTTTTTTTAGGACGAAAAAACATGATTTGTATTATATAAGATATATAAAGAGTCTACATTCGCTTGAAGAAACTGAATATGACCCATACAGCGGGATCATATAAGCAAAACATGGAAAATATCAAACAAAGATCTGCCGGGAAGACCGACACATCAAAGACTAACATCCAGATACAAGATTCCCTTAAGCCAAAGATATGCCAGGAAAAACATCAGATCAAAAATAACATCGAGCTTTAAGCTTTTCAAAGATCATAGAGTTGCCATAGGAGAGAAGGATCCACGGAAAATAAACAAGAAGCAGCAGAATTTTAAAACAACCATAAGGCGTAGGAGAAAATCCATGAATACCTAAGACACTACAATCAAAAATTAGAAATCAGGAAGAGAAAATTCTTGGATAGAGAAAGTATTCCTTTCAGAAGATACCTGCAAAACCTAAAGACCCGGAGCCGAATGAAGACCCATCTTTGACAATAAGTCTATTTGTTGATTCTGAGCCCTGCTGATATGATGAATTGTGCATCCGTCCAAACTTCCCCAAAAAAAACTGATCCTGTCCATCCAACCAACGAGGCGTGGCATGAAAATATTATTTCTTTTTGAGACATAATCCACCATTACCTTTGAATCTCCAAACACTGAGACCTACTAAAGATTTGGAAAGAGGCAAAAATATAGAAGGCCAGTAAGGGCCATCGCCTCTGCTTTGTTGTTGGAGCCTCTCCCTCCATTCCAATGAATGAAAAATTGATTATTTTCATTTGCTAAAATGTGAACGCCACAACCACATGAACCTTTTTGTTCCGCGAAGTATGCCCTTGGATATGATAAGTGTTCCTTTGAAAGTTCCTTAATGGCCTCCTTTTTTTGCTTTAGAGTCTTTTGCAGGAGAGCTTCAAAGAGAGAAACAATATTGAAAAAGATTTCCAAGAAAGGAGAATTACTGTCATTGAAGATAGAGTTGTTTCGCCACTTCCATATGCTACACAGAGTAATAGTAAATAAAGTTCTCCATGACTCCTTTTGCTCACTGACCCAAATAAACGCTTTTATAATAGAAGTGTGACACTTGTGCTGGAATTCATAACAATTCTCCATAGCTTGCCATAATTGCTGAGATCTTTTGCAACATAAAAATAAGTGATAGTTGTTTTCCTCCTCTGACCTGCATATAGGACATAACCCGGGACCTTGCCATCCCCTCCTCTTTAAGTTTTCCCAAGTTAAATTCTTGTTATGAAAATCCAGCGAAGAAAAGAAAATCATTTTTGACGGGCATCCAACCTTTCAAAAAATACGAGGGAAAGAAGGATTGAGAGGGGACTCTTTTAGACCAATTAAATTCTGGTATACATCTTTAACACTGACAATATTCATCCCTTTTGAATTTTTCCAGATGAGACAATCAGAGTCCAGTGAGCAGAAAATACCGCAATTCCTTAGGCATGTCCTAATGTGATCCCATTGGGGAGCGATATCAACCGACATATACAAAATACCTGCATCTTTCCAAAGTGGGATAGAACCCTGCCAGCAAGCAATCAAACTGTTCCAAAAGAAAAGACCCTTTCTATGAAAAAAATTTAATAAAGATTCAGGCACATTGATCTCCTCGGAACCGCTCAGGAATTGGTCTTTCCCAATAAGGATCTTATTGCCAGTTTGGAAACACCAAATTAAGTTCTTCAAGAAATAACTTTCTATCTTGCGAAGGCTTAACCAGATTGAAGACCCATAAGAGGTGCCTATCCTTCCCTCCCTAAACCAGAATGATAAATCCTTTCTGCCCAAGTATTTCTTCTGAATTGTGAGACTCCATGGACCATCTCCATGAATCGCCCTCCATAAAGACTTGCATAAAAGTGCCTTCCCGAAAGTGCGCAGATCAAGCAAACCCCATCCTCCCATACTCTTCGGCATGGAGATGTTGGATAATCTTGAGAGATGATATTTCATTTTTCTGGCTTGACCACCCCAAATGAAATTCGCAGTTAGCTTATTCATTTTTTGAATTATGCTCGCAGGAAGAAAATATAAATGTGCCTAATAAATTGCGAGTTGATCTAACACTGATTGCGCCAAGGTCACTCTTCCTGCCAGAGAAAGACATCTATATTCCCAAACTAAAATATTCTTGTAGTATCGATCTGGAATCCATTTCCAGTGTGTTTTTAAATAACCATTTTCTTTAATCTGAAAAGCCAAATATTTAATGCCAAGATTGATGGATTGGGCCTCAATTCCAAAAAGGTCGAATAACCATTCAACTTCTTCCAGGTTGATATCATTGTGGTAAATTGTTGACTTTGCATTGTTTATTTACAAACCCATTGCCTTTTGAAAGTTTTTTAGGATTTCAAAAAAACATAACCAGGTGAATCTGCATATCATTCCGAACATAATAATATCATCCACAAATAAATTGTGTGAGATTGAAATATTTCTATAGATTTTCAGAGGCCGGCACTTGTTTTCTTTGATGGCCTTGTTGATATGGAGGCTAAGTGAATTCATAGCCAAGATGGACAAAAGCAGCGATAAGGGGCAGCCTTGGCAAAGACCCTTGGCCGCAAGGAAAAAAGGAGATGGAATCCCATTAATGATGATCGCGTAGTTCACCTATTCAACACAGGCCATGATCCAGTTAATCATGCTGGCTCTTAAACCAATATTTGTGAGAAAGCACCTCGTGAAGCCCCAATCAAGGCAATCATAAGCCTTGAGAAGATCGATCTTGAGAATGACAACCTCAATTTTTTTAGAGTGTATGGAAAACAAACCTTCTTGAGTGTTTGCAACTGCATCCAATATATTCCTTCCCTTTAAAAAACCGTGTTGATCCTTTGTTAGGGATTCTGAGAAAATGCCTTTGATTCTTTCCGTAATGATCTTCAATATTATTTTGAAAGAGATGTTACACAGTGAAATTGGTCTAAAATCCTTGAAAGATTTTGCATCTCCCTTTTTAGGAATGACTGCTATATTAGTGGAAGAGGTTTTTTTATTAATACTGCCTGAGATCCTGGATCTTTCCACCATCCTTAACAGATCAGATTTAATAAGGTCAAATAAGTGAATGAAAAATTCTATCGTCCAGCCGTCTGGACCCGGACACTTGTCCCTTTTGAAAGATTTCATTGTGCCTAACAACTCCTCCTCAGATACTGGTTGAAAAATTTGATCATTTAGTTCATCATCGAACATCTGAGGAAAAAGCTCAATGCCCTACTCGGAGTCTATGGTTGATTGGGCGAATGATAGATACAAATTAGAGATGCCCGCTCTCTCCAATTGGCAATGCAGGATCATGATATTGATATTAGCCTTCAGGGGGATTTCAATTTTGCATATCTTTTGTGAAGAAAACTAGGCTGACAAATTTTCCCAAGAAGGGATGTTGTGCGGTTCCAAGTTCGATCAATTACTAGTCTTTAGGCAAAGGCGAATTGTTGAGATCTGGGCATATCATGTTTTGATGGGGCAAACTCTGTGTCAGTTCTATTTACATCAAATTTGCTTATATTCTGAATCTTGCATAGCACATATAGTTTTGCTTGTTTTGAACAATTATCTCTGGTTGAATGGAAGTCTAAGCAACATCTTCTACCTTAAGTGCATACAGGTTCTTGACACAAACCCTGATCTGCCTCACCTGTCCTGTGGTTGTGTGTCTCAAGAATGCCTTTCCTTTGTTGAAGGTCACATCATAACCACGATCTTCCAAAATTGATGCTGAGTTGAGATTTTTCATTAGGCCTGGAATGAACATGACATTATTGAGTTGAAGAGGGGATCCTGACTCCCTCTGAAAGGTGACTATAACAATCCCGATTGCACTATACATTATGTCATCCCCAAACTCAATATTCATCTGGATATCTTTCTCCTCCAAGTCACTGAAAAATTCTCTATTCCCTGTGACGTGGAACGAGGCACCATTGCTTAAGTACCACACACTCCCCATCATTGTTCTCGCCATGCATGCAATGAGAGTAAAGTCAATCTCGAACTGTGAAACCAAAGATTCACGTGTTGCTACAATTTCAGGCTCCTTCTTGCTTGCCTTCTTGTGTGGACACTTCGTCGCATAGTTCTCGAATTCATGACTATTGAAACACTTGATTTTGGAAAAGTCTCTCTTCTTTCCCCCTTTCCTAGAATCGTCCTCACCTTGGGACTTCGTTCCCTTAGCCTTCATTCCTTTGATGAATAATGCAAAGTCCTCTTCATCTTCTTTGGATGAGGTCCCATCTCTGGTATTATGCTTTATTTCCTCCTATACCAAGTAAGGCCATAGCACTCCCAATTTGGTAGTTTCTCTCTCCCATTCATCGAATCTTGGTAGTTGTGCCATCTCTTGGGAAGGACTAGAAGGGCTAGGCTTACCAAATAATCCTCTGTTACATTAACACCAACTTGATCAAGGTCATAACGACAATGTGTGAATCTGCTCAGGTACTACAGAATGGTCTTGTTCCTCTGCATCTTAATATTTTGAAGTTTTTCCTTGAGTGCCAGCTTCTTATGGTCACTACTATTCTGGACCAAATTTGTCAATTCTTGCCACATTGCATACAAAGTCTCTTTCCTGTGGATATTTGAGACAATATCATCTTGTACTCCCTCCAGTATGATTCTCCTCACCTTGGCTACACACGTCTTCCATTTTTCTAGATCCTTAGCGTCAAATGTTGTTGGTTTCAGAATAGCATTATCAATGAATTCCTTCAATCCATTATCTTCGGGCACTGCCTCCATGCAATCCTTCCAAGCAACATTATTCGAACTTCCCTTAAGGGAATAATTGAGACTTAGTCCATAGAAAGCCACCCTTCTAGCTCTGAAGAATTGATCCTGCAAATCGGATCCTTCTATAATAACAACTTTGAAATCTCTGCTCTACAATGAATCATGTTTCGATACCATGTAAAAATTAATGTGTAGATTCAAAATTACTCATTAAATTTACTAAATTACAAGACTTGAATCTACTCTACTGATATGCGAAATTTAATTCACCATATATAACACAAATGTTAAAATTGACAACCAGGACAAAACTTCATGTGGGTCATCTTATTCTTGGCTGATAATATTTTTATTTGATTCCTCTCTTCGAGAGGTGTAGGATTGATATAAATATCATCCGATTCCGATAAGTATTCATGGAGATATGAATTTATTTTGATTATGGAATTATTATCAAGCTGACCTACAATTCATGTAGGCTCAGAAGCCCAACAGTGACATCTATTCAAACACCAACGTTGTGTATAAATATAAGAGGACTTTTCATCATTTGCACTCACTCTTCTCATCACATCTCTCTCTCTCTCTCTACTGCACAAAAATGAGTCTCTTCTCTATTGCGCAGAAATGGGTCTCTCACACATGTCGGAAGCTGTTGAACCTGAAGCTGCGACTGCAAATCCAAAGATTGACCTGCGTGGTCTAGAAGATCTCATCTTTGGAATTGCGTTGTAGGTTCATCTGAACCTCCTCTAAAATCCGCAACTTTTGGTGGTGGAATGAAGTCAATCCGATGAACGGTTTGCAAGATATCGACTGCCATAGTTTGAAGCCGGAAACTGCTGAAACTGAAGCTGCAACTACAGAAGTAAAGATTGACCTGTGTGGCCTAGAAGATCTCCTCATCTGAACTGCATTGTAGGTTCATCTGAACCTCCTCTGGAAGCCGCAACTGTTGGTGGTGGAATGAAGTCAATCCGACTGTCAGTTTGTGAGATATCGTCTGCCCTATTTTGATAATGAAGCCACTAATGTTGATGCTACTAATCTAGGGTTTGCTACTACTGATATGAATCAGATTTATTGTATTATTTCTCTCTGCTGAATTATTGAAGATAAAAGAAGATTTGATCAAACGGTTTCCCCACACATTGTGGGGTTTGTCCCTAGCTAGCCGCCACATCTTGTGTCTCTTGTCTTGGCTTGTTTTCTGTCGATCGTTTAATGTTCTATCTACACTTTACTTTATGTACATGTGATTGCTAATCTATGAAATATAATAAGAAAAAGAAGTAAACTGTTATAAGCATAGAACATACCATAACCTAACATGGTATCAGAGCTGAGGTGAAGAAAAAGCCCGAGCAAGAGCAAGAGCAATCACCGAAGAGAAGATTGGCAAGGCTATCCTAAAAGAATGATGGGGTCCTCAACACTCTTTCTTGCCAAAGACAAGCTCCATGAGAAAGTTGACTATCACAGATGGAAGATGTCTATCGATCTAACCCTAGAAGATCAAGGAGTATTGGACCATGTAAGAGGCAATATTGTTGAGCCTCCATCAAATGCATCCGCTGCTGTCTGGAACAAATGGAAAAATAGAGAAATCAAAACAAGAAGATCATCCGAGACTTTATCGACAAGCACTTGGTGGCCTACATCTCTGAACTAGACACCTCCAAGGAAGTCTACGATAGACTGGTGAGTTTATTTAAAGTAAATGATGCAAATCAAGTTTTGTTTCTTAGAAATAAGCTAAAGGAAATTAAGAAGGGTAAAGATGAGAGTATGCAAGCATACTTCTTAAGGATCACCGAAATCAGGAACGATCTCCTATTTATTGGGGAGGCTATCACTGATAGGGGAATTTCACTCACGACTCTTGGAGGATTACCATCCGAATGGTATGTGTTTAGGACTACTCTTATGAACAATAATGTAATTCCTAGTTTCAAGGAATTAATGGCTAGATGCATTCAAGAAGAAACAATGGTAGAAGAGTAAGAAATGCCCATGCCTAAAGGTCCTCCTGCTGCTTTTTCTTCTCATGCTAAGAGAAGAAATAATGTTGGGTCTAAATCAAAAGGAAAGGCTAGATCTAAGGGTGGAAGAAAAGGACGATGTTTCATTTGCAATAAAGCAGGTCATTATGCAAGGGAATGCCCTGATAGAAAGGACTCCCACCGTGACGATGATCAAAATCCCTCTCATGGTAATCGAAGGGATGGAAAATTCAATAGCAAAGGTAAGAGGAGAGTTGGGAATCGAGGAAGAGGACAACCATTCAAGAAGGCTAGAAATTCCAGGATGTATTAAATGCACCTGACCTCAAAAAGAACCTAGTGTCCATCTCAGCAATGGAAGACAAAGGCTACAAGGTGACCTTCAGCAATGGCAATGTACGTATATCGAAAAATAATGTTAAAGATGCCTTTACTCTTGGGTCATTATATCAGGTTGATGGAAGTTCGCTAGGTGTCATGTCTTATGACACATCTCTTCAGTCCGAACATTGGCATCAGAGGTTTTCCCCCCTTCATTATAAAACTATACTCAGTGTAGAAGAAATGGTGACAGGGATGCCCAAATTCCAAGTAGAGAAAGAAGGTGTATGTCCGGGATGTGTCGGAGGAAAGCTCAAAAGGGGACCACTCCCCTCAAGCCAAAGCACAACCTCCGATATATTACAGTTGGTTCACTCAGGTATAACTGAGGCTGGCATTAAGAGAGAGACTACTACACCACATACTTCTGAGTAGAATGGTGTGGCGGGAAGGAAGAACCGTACGATTGTGGAAGTTGTCCGGGCCATGCTACATGATCAAAGACTTCCGAAGTTTCTATGGGCTGAAATTACAAACACCGCCCTATATGCCCTCATCAAGCATTGGGTTCCAAGACTCCTGAAGAAAAGTTCACCGGTAAGAAATCTGATGTTTCTCATTTTTAGAATTTTTGGAAGCACTGTATATTTTCATGTACTGAAAGAGAAAAGAAATAAATTGGGTGCATCTGGAAAGAAGGGAATTTTCATGGGCTATGGTGAAAATACTAAAGGCTATAGAATTTATGTAGCTGGTCAAAGGGAAGTCGTAATTAGTCATGATGTCACCTTTGATGAAGATATGGCTCTCAGCAAGGTGAAAAATCTTCCGACTTTGAGGAGCTCTCAAGAAGCCGATACCAGGGAACCAAAAGAAAAGGATGATGAATTAATGCCTAATGTAGAAGAACCCATGGATTTGATTGATCCTCCTCCACATGAACCTTCCTCTTCTAGGAAGAGGCCTTCATGGCTTAGGGGGCTACTTGATGATGCTGAAGGACATGCTGCACCCCGAGGAACCTTTCGTGAAAGTAAGAAACCTAATAGGTATCCGGGATACTTGACCATCATGAGCACGATCATACAAAATAAGCCTTCATCATTCTCAGACGTCGTCAAGCATCAAATATGGAAGGATGTTGTGACAAAAGAATATGAGTCTATCATGAAGAATGATGTCATGGAAGTAGTTCCCAGACCCCAGGACAGGAAAGTTGTTACTTCCAAATGGTTTTACAAGATAAAGCATGCAACAGATGGAAGTACGGAAAAGTATAGAATATGATGTGATATTTGCACCTGTTGCCAGATATACGACCATCTGCTCGATCATAGCCCTTGTCGCTTCACAAGGATGGAACCTACATCAGATGGATGTCAGCACTGTGTTCTTACACAGTTTGATCAAAGAAGAGGTCTACGTGGAGCAACCCGAAGGATTAGATTGAAAATATCATGTATACAAGTTGAAGAAGGCTCTCTATGGGCTGAAGCAAGCACCCCGAGCATGGTATGAGAGGATCGATAGCTACTTGATGAAGCTGGGATTCACTAGGAGTGAAGCCGATCCTAACCTTTACTTTAAGGTTGAAGATGACAAGCCTCTCATACTGGTGTTGTATGTGGATGACCTCTTTCTAACAGGTGCAAACCCTCTCATTCACAAATGTAAGAGGGAGTTGGCTTCTGAATTTGAAATGAAGGACCAAGGACTTGAAGTGTGGCAGAAGCCGAGGGAAATTTTCCTATCTGAAGGAAAATATGTTGTAAATATATTAGAAAGACTCTGTATGATGGACTGCAAGCCTGTGATTACCCCGAGGATGTTAACTTTTAGAAGTTATATGGTAGTAATGTCGGACCAGAATTGGGAAATGCCTCTGAGTTTCATAAACTCATTCGCATTGATGTTCTTGGTGAACCTCCATCCGAACATATGTTTTGCAGTTAGCATTGTGAGCTCATATTTGGTTGATCCTCACTGGATTGATGCCAAGAATCTTCTGAGATATCTTCGTGGCACAATGGGTTAAGATACACTGTCAAAGATGTGAGACTACTTGAATATATTGACGGTGATTGGGCAGGCAGTGTGGTGGACCGTAAGAGCACTTTTGGGTGTTGTTTCACCTTGGGATCTGCTTCGATATCCTGGATGAGCATGAAGCAGAAGTCAGTGGCTTTGAGCACCACTGAAGTAGAATATATTGCTGCTAGCATGACCTCGTGTGAGGCAGTCTGGTTGCGAAAGCTCTTCAGTGAGCTGTTTGGATTTACATTGGATACCACTGTGATTCTCTTTAACAACTAGAGGTGGGATTTGATTATTGAGGAATCCCATATTCATCGATTGCTCCAACAGATAGACATCATCAGGGATATGGTAAGTCGATGAGCAAGGAGGCTCCATCGAATTAAGATGATGTATAGTTCGATACACCTTGTCAAAGCCCCGAGGAAAGATCTAATCTCTGATTTTCCCAAACGACTTGGAGTTGTCAAGAAACCCTTGTACAAGGGTCCTGCATGTTGCATACATTGAGCTCTGGGAGCTCTGAGGGCTTGCGGTTATTACTGGAGCAACATATGACCACAGGGTGACTCACCCTCCCCTGGTGGTGCACACTGGAACAAGATGATTCGCTCTCTTGTGTAGCAGGATGATTAGTTCTAATGTGAGGCCTCGATTGATGTGTTCTCCATGGCGACTGTAGCAGGATGATTAGTTCTCTTGTGAGGCTTGGATTGATGTGTTCTCTATGGTGACTGTAGCAGGATTGATGTGTTCTCCTATGAGGCCTGGATTAATGTGTTCTCCATGGCGACTGTAGCAGGATTTATGTGTTCTCCTGTGAGGCCTGGATTGATGTGTTCTCCATGGTGATTGTAGCAGGATTGATGTATTCTCATGTCAGGATAGGACTGATTAGTTCTCCTATCGAGGCATCCTACCCATGCAGTCTGGGACTCATGGGAAGTACCTCTCATCTGATCAATGACCAGGGAAATGAAGTTAGGGACCATAGTAGTACTGATGGATGCATCATTGTATATACTGTACTCCCTACGCTAGGATGACCTCCATTGATCTGGGATCAATGATACTGGTCTGGGACCAGTGGTAGGAGTTGTACCATACTATGACGCTGACTTTGGGTCAGTTGAGACTGGTTTGGGACCAGTGGTACATACTCTGAGACTGACTTCGTGTCAGTGCAGTACTGGTCCGGGACCAGTGGGAGTGGTACATACTATGACGCTGACTTCGGGTCGGTTGAGACTGGTTTGGGACCAGTGGTACACTCTTTGAGACTGCGATACTGTTCTGGGACCAGTGGTAGGAGTGGTACTTACTATGAAGCTGACTTTGGGTCGGCTGAGACTGGTCTGGGACC
>APFE031393335.1:20891-50074 GCA_000404065.3 Pinus taeda | reverse complement strand
CATCTTAGCTTCTACACCTTTCTTTAAATCGTCCATCTTAGCTTCTACATCTTTCCTTAAACCATCCATTTTAGATTATGTTGCTTTTTGTGCAAGTGACACTCGTTGCACTTGTTCTTGTAATTTTGCTATATCATATAGCATTTCTTCTTCTTCTTCATGATTCATGCTAGAGCTTTCAGGCTCCTTACTAGGTGTTTGCATTTTCTTTCCTCTGGGCATCAGTTGCCGATAATAATTCTCTAATATGCCCTTTGAATTCCTTCAAAATAAATTTTCAAACCAAGCTTAAGCAAAAATTAAAGAAAATCTACACACCTTTTTTCACTTTGTAGGAGCTCGATATTGCCTCTGATATATCTCTGTACTTTCTAATTATCTAGTTCTGAATCTATGACCTATAGTAGTTCTCTTTGTCCTCTTTCCAATGCGACAAGTCTGACCCAAATTGGATTCTCCAAGGAAGAGTTATGTGAAATCTCCCACAGTGACTTGATTATAGACTAATTCAGTAGAGCGAAATTGTACGACGTGCCGCCAGTCACTGTTGCAACCTTTGGATCTGCAAAATGCATACAAGAAACTAGAGTCCGTCCTCTTTCTGCACCTTCTTACGAAATTTCAATCCAATCCCTAGAGAGAAAGTTATGACAATTTTCCCCAAGTCACCTGTTTGGAATGTAATTCAGGAGTTTGCAAAAAGACCAACTTCCTCAGATCATATCTCCGCAAATATCACGTAAAAAGCTCTGAAATTCGGACCCAAGGTTCAGCGCGATGTTTTCTCAAATGGGTTTTTTTTGCGACTTCTGAAACGTCACAGAAAAAAAGTTATAGCTAAAATGCCACGATGACCTGTTTGGAGCAGCGAAACCCTAGAATCCAAAGCTCTGATACCAAATGTTATGTAACCAGCTCAAGAAAAAGATAGAAAAGATAGATCAACGCCTTATAATTCAGCCTCTTCGAGGGGTCAATCTCCTTTACATTACATAAATGAACAATTCTTCGATGATACAAATGACAAAACCTCCTTTCTATATATAGGAGTCTAAGGAGTCACAATATAACCCAGCCGACCTAACAATAATAATATGAAGCCACAATAGTAACATTAGTGGGCTTATATGGGGTACAATAGTAACAATATGGGCACTATGTGGGTACATCAATATAATAAGTGGGTTGTACTAATAACAATAAGGGTTACACTAGTAGTATAGGGGCCTAACAGTAGAGCACTAACAAGCTTAGCCAACACTCCAAAACCAATAAGGAAAGGTGGTCCATGTATTTTCAGGAGAGCCATATGCACCATTATATAATCAAAACTTAGACTTTTCCACGAGCGAGACTGAGGCGAATTTTCTATATCCAACCCAAATTCCTCAGAAGGATGACGAATAGAGTGATGATTGAAAGCACAAGCCAACAAAATTAAATCCTGCCCATTGCACAAACAAAGGAGCTCCATAGTCATAGTTATTTCTAGCCACTCCCACCAAATGTGACTTAAATGCATATGCCTCCTTGAGTTATGGTGAAGTTGGAGTACGTGACACATGACAAGATGCATGGGACACCTAGAAGAAGCCTTGATATGACACTGGGGAATTATAGGTTTCCATATCCCAATGCCATTAAGTCTTTTAACATGAGCTAGAGACCACGCTAAGCGGGAGGCAGATGACCCTTCCCCAAGTCGAAACAAATTTCCAAATATATCAAAATTAAACTTGAAGCCAGAACGCATAGAACTCTTAACATGACTAAGGAATGAGGGTGATTTTAATTATACCATGGGCTAACTCTATTCTGCCTTGACCTAGAGCAGAGCCTTTCATTGCCAAATCATTTGCGATTGAATTTAAATGTATGTAAACATGAAAAAATTCCAATCACTCAAACTTAATTGTAATTAATATAATCTTTTAAGGAATGGGAGGAAGATCTAAGCATAACTTCTTCCTCGCCTTGATCACATATTGAATAACAATCATTGAATCATTGAAAACCAATAGATTGGAAAATTTATTTGCCAGAGTTATTTCTACACCTTTCCATAGAGCAAAAAACAGAGCATGATTGTTAGACACATGGCCAAGGCCCAAAGCAAATTGTGACACAATTTTCCACTCCCGCTCCTACCTCCCCCATAAATGAATAATTTTACTCCATATAAATGTTGAATATTTTCTCCAACATCACACTTAAGTATAATTCAAAACATAATTAAACACAAAATATCAAGCTCTAATTCATGTTTGCCACCTCAATTAAAGAATCATTCACATATATATCATACAATCCTTTCTAAAATTAATACTCATTTATAGTAAATGGAAACTCCCATTAAAAACTCATTGGCGAAGTCCATAATGGTCTCATTCTAAGAAATGATATAGAAATTGCACTCATCGCTTTTAAGGAAGTAGTTTTTTTTTGGGTTACTTTTAAGTTGGAGAATTCCATAATGATCTCATCCTAAGAAACGATATAGGAATCTCACTCATGGCTTTTAAGGAAGTACCATATTGTCTTATATTTATTTAAGAAAATTATATTTTGGTTACTTTTAAGTTGGAGAATTCCATAATGATCTCATCCTAAGAAACGATATAGGAATCTCACTCATGGCTTTTAAGGAAGTACCATATTGTCTTAAAAATGTGGTTATAAGAAAAAAATAATGAAAAGAGGGAGTGGGGAGTGGAAATTTGTATATTCTCAGTTTTTTTTTTTTAACCCAATGTGCACAAAACCAATGAGATATAAATATGAAGGGAGAGGAAAAACCTCCCAATTTTGGGGAGAGTGGATGAGTTTTTCTTAAATGGATAGCTAGCAAGTGAGACATGCTACTAAGTATAGGCACATATTTTATTTTTTGCATGAATAAAATACCAGTTACTTTGGTTCTATTGACCTTATTTTCCATGCAAACATTAATTTTTATGGCAAGAATTTATGGAAAAAAGATTGTTTATAACAAATTTGTTTGAAAAGTTAACATTGTCATGTTATATGAATCTATATATACTTAATTCTTAGGATTATAATTTCTAAATAAAATGTTATTGTTAAAGGGGGTTTATTTGTAAGTTCGAAAATGTTAGGATATTCCGACACATAGGAAATAGTTAAGTATAACTTGGTCTAGTGTAGAGTTAGGTAAAGTGTGTTTCTTTACTATGTACATTTGTAACTTACAATTCGACAGTCATGATATGCTCTAGACATGAAGTGATCCGACGGTTCATTCTCTCCTCAGTATTACGGACTCGTTATTCATGGCTTAACACCCAATTGGTCCATGATCTCTATTTAAAGAGCATGGAGGGTCATTTGTAGGGTGACCATTCATGAAAAAAGCTTATGTAAATTTTCTTTCTTTTATTAATAAATTGTCTGAAGTGGCCACGTTGGCTCAGGCCGTGGACTATTTCCCTCTTTGAGGGTTTCAACCACGTCAAAAATACTGGTGTATTGATCTGTGATCTATTTATGAGCGGTTCCATTTCGTGTTCTATCTGAGAATCTTACCCTGTAAATTCCCACATGGTACCAGAGTTATTTGAGGGCCGCATCCATTGGTGATCCAAATCCGAAGCCGGTAGAACTGCATCCGACTGTCGTTTCCTAGATCTACTGTTTCTGACTACTTTCGGGCTGAGAGGACTTCTCTATTGTGTTAGGAGCATCTGTTCCAGTGAGGAACCCCTTTTGTTTCATGCGAAAAGGTTTCCGATAGCCCTAGCTACGTCATCTTTAAGATCTGGAGGTATATAGTCTTTATTTGCAGTTTTAGTTATTCATCTCTCTGTTTATTTCGGTTTATTTAGCTCTGTGTTTTTTGTTACCTAATCTAAACCTTTCATTTCTGCGTATGCTCTTTGCCCCGCGACTCTATGCGATCTGAGCAAATCAGTAACAAAAAGGAAGGATTTTTCTCATGTGTATGCGCTTTTCCACTATGCCTTAGTGTGATCTTGGAAAATCAGAAACATTGAGGAAAATATTTAGTTTTTGGGGAAAGATAACCTCAAGCCATAAGGTTTGTTTTTTTTGCATGTCTATGTTGGGTTGTGTGGTTTTTTGTTTTGTAAGAAAAAAGAGTTTTTCCAAGTAAGCACGCACCCCAAAGCTTCAGTAACAAAAAAAAAAAACCTTTTCCCTTTTCTTAAAATTACTAATTTTCTAAACTAGCTCACTTGGTCCAAAGCTACTTTATGAGAATGTTCAAGTCTTTCTTTTTGTTGAGTTACTTTTTCAAAAAGCAAATGTAACTTATGTTTTAAAGTTACTTTATGTAAAAGTGTTCTCACCCATTATAAAAAGTGAGTCAGTTATAATTCTAAAGTCTCTTTATCTTTTATTTATGTTACAATTTAGTGAGTAGCTCATAGAGTACCATTGTAAAAGTGATTTTCACTTATTTATAAAAGTGGGTCACTTAAAATATTTTTTTAAAGTGAACTAATTAAATTAAGTTTGGCAAGGGGAGAGAATTCTTTTAAATATAACATTATCATTCGCTTCTGCACATTCATGCACTTTATCAGCGTCTTCAACATTGTTTCTTCAAAAAGTCATAACTTCTTCATCCAGAAGCCGTTTTCAGAGCCCTTTTTTTTTATCGGCCTAATTTTTCAAGATCTTTCCATTGGAACACTTAGTTTCAACATATACAGCTTCAGTTTCTATTAAAATGGAAATTCCATGCCAAGTTATTCTTGACAGCACCAACTACTTCCAATGGTGGTCCTACACTGTGGATTTACGTAGAAGTAAAAGTTCTTACATAATAGCCTCAAGCCAAGAAACTAAACCTAAATATGAACATAAGGTAGCCAAATGGGAAAATAGGCAAGATCATGCAGGTGGGTTGATAGGAATGTCTATTTCTCCAGACCTTAGATTCCATATCACAGAACTTGATACCCCTAATGAAGTAATGAAACAATTCAATAAAGTTTTTGGAATTAAAAATGAAATTAGAGCCCATGAACTCGAAAATTAGTTGCTTACATTGAACTCAAATAATTTTTCTTCCATTGAAGATTTTTGTTCAAGTTCAAGACCCTTATACATCTCTTGGAAGGTATTAAGGTTAAGAAAGAAGGTGATAGCTTTATCTATTCCATTCTTACTAAGTTGGGACTAGCCTACTCTGTGTTTGTTTTCACCTTCCATTCAACCAGAGAAGCCTTCATTTCTCAAGGACAAGACTACAAGTCCCCCTCTTTTGATGCCTTTTGTGATTCTTTAATAAGAGAACAGAAAAACTCTTGACGATCTTGGTCTTCTTAATATTGGAAACTCTTCTAAGAAAGCATTAGCCACCCAACATCAACCAAATTCAAAGAATCCTAAGAAGTAGTATCCTAAAAGGAATGGTCCTAAACCAAACAAGGGTCCTAAGCAATTTCAGTCTCAAAATGAAAAATCAATTCAAAAAATGATAAGGCAAATAAAAACAAAGGGAAGAAGACTAATAGATATTACAACTTTTATAATCAAGATGGCCACTTAGAATCGAAATGTTTTAATAAGATGGAAGACTTGGAAGCAGCAATGAAGAAGCATAACATCCATCTGGAGCACTATTCAACTTCAACTTCATTTTCAGGAATAACACTTTCTGCATGTGGTTGTCAGGCATCTCGGTCTGGTTATGCACTAAATGTATCTTCTTCTTTTCATTCTCATGAGTGGCTCATTGATTCTGGAGCTTCTTATGACATGGCCAAAAACAAAGCCATGTTTTCTTCTTTAATTAATTGTAACACCAAAAATATATATGTTGGTGATGATAGATCTCTTAGTGTTGTAGGGACTGGAACTGTTCATCTAGACAATGCTCAATTTAATGATGTATTATGTGCTCCAACCTTATCCTACAACCTTCTATCTGTATATCAGATAACTCATTTAGGTGAAGGTAAAACTGTTGAATTTTCACCTCATGATGTTGTAATTAAGGACCTAAGAGATCCTAGACAGATTTTAGCTACTAGAATTGCTGATGATTTTACAAGGTTGTATAAGTTTAACAACTATGGGTCATCAACTCTTCCCTCGATATTTGTTGCTCATAATGATGATGTCAGCAAACTTTGGCATGAATGATTTGGTCGCTTAAACTATCTCTCCCTTCAAAATCTATGTAAAGAAAATATGGTGACAGGTCTTCCTATAGTATCTTGCAGAAATGGTGTTTTTTCCTGATGTGTGTTCAGAAAACATCAACGGGATAGTTTTGAAAAACATGCCTCTTAACATGCCTCAACCCCTTTACAGCTTGTGCATAGTGATTTGTGTGGTCCACTTCCAGTTGTTTCATTCTCTGGCTACAAGTATTTCTTAACTTTCATTGATTATTTCTCCAGATGCACTTGGGTATACTTCTTAAAACTCAGGAGTGAAGTATTTAACATTTTCTTGGCCTTTAAGGCCTTTGTTGAGAAACAATATGGACATCAAATTTTTAAGCTAAGATCTGATAATGGCGACGAATATTTTAACAACAAATTCATCAACTTTTTCACTAAGCATTGAATTCAAATGCAACATACTATTCCATATACTCCACAACAAAATGGTGTAGCTGAAAGGAAGAATGACACCTTAAAGGAAATGGCTAATTATATGCTTCAATCTAAAGGACTTAGTCTTAATTCTTTGGCAGAAGGAATTAACTATGTAAATTATATAGTAAATCACACTCCTACTAAGGTTTTAAAGAATATCACTCTAGAAGAAGCATGGAGCTCAATTAAACTAGATGTAAGTCACTTTCGTATTTTTTGAAGTGAAGCATGGGCCCATATTCCAGATGAGAAACATAAAGCTTTAGAACGTAAGAGTGAAAAATGTATTTTGGTTAGATATTCTGAAGATGTCAAAGGATATAGACTTATTCCACTTAAGTCCAAAAATGTTATCATTAGAAGAGATGTAAAGTTTGCTGAAAATATATCGGCCTATGAGCCTAGTTCGATAGATGTGCCACCTCTCTCTATCCCTTCTACTTCTGAAACTATTTCTTCTTCAGATGATGACAGTGAGGATGACAATCCTCCCCCACCTTCTCAGGATCCTCCTTCAGCTCCTTAGCTTCCAAAATGGGTATGTGCTACTCGGGATGCAAACAGGTGCTCTTGCAAGTGATCCTACAGATTAGTGACATACACGTTCTCAATTCGATAGAGCCTCTTCTTTACTAGCTCAAGATTTAGCGAACTATGATCATGACACCTTTGCAGAAGCTTCAGGCCATCTAGATTGGGACACAACTATGAATGAAGAATACCGTTCATTATTGGCAAATGATACATGGGATCTTGTTCCTCTTCCAAAGGGACGAAAACTTGTTAGATGCAAATGGGTTTACAGAACCAAGGTTGGACCAGATGGAAAAGTTGATAAACATTAAGCTCTTCTTGTTGCTAAGGGTTTTTTCACAAGATGAAGGAATTGACTATACTGAAACCTTCTCCCCTGTTTCCAAAATGAACTCTATCTACCTTGTTCTTTCCCTCGCTGCCTCTTTCAAATGGGATATCCATCAGATGGATGTTAAATTTGTCTTCTTGCATGGGGACTTTCATGAAGAAATCTATATGGAACAACCTTCTTTATTTATACAAACAGACTCCAACCTTGTATGTTGGCTTAAGAAATCCCTTTATGGTCTCAAGCAAGCCCCTCGGGCTTGGTATGCCAAAATGGATAGCCTTTTTTTAGATATTTGCTTTTCTAGGTGTCATTCTGACAATACTGTCTACACCAAGAAAGTGGGTCAGTCTCTTATTAGTCTTGTTCTTTATGTTGATGACCTTATCCTTACTGGTAGTGATCCCAACGTTATAAACCATGTGAAGTCCAACCTTAAAAGGTAGTTTTAAATGAAAGACTTAGGACGCTTGCATTATTTTCTTGGTCTTCAAGTCTTGCGATTCAAGGAAGGTATTTCCCTTTCCCAATCCAAGTATTCCTGTGATATTCTATTCCACTTTCACATGGAAGATTGTAAGCCAACCCCTTCTCCCTTTCAGTCTAGAGCCAAAATTTCAGTCACTTGTACTTCCCCTGTTGATGCCACCTTATACCGTCAGCTTGTATATGACCCATACTCGTCCTGATCTTTCCTTTGTTGTTTTCCTTATTACTCGGTTTATGCAAAATCCACATGAAAGTAATTGGAAAGTAGCTAAAAGAATACTTCGTTATGTTTGAGGTATAATTCAGTTTGGGATTCATTATAGTGCAAAAGCATCTCCTCTATTGGTTGGTTTCACTGATTTCGATTGGGCTGGTGACCCTAATGATCAGAAGTCTACTGCAAGTTATGTCTTCACTCTTGGTTCTGGACCTATTACATGGGCTTACAAGAAACAAAGTGTAATTTCTCTTTCTTCAGCAGAAGCAGAGTATCATGGCACCGTAGAAGCTAGTAAGGAAGCCCCGTGGCTTTGTCAGATCTTGTCATAGTTTGGCTTTCAGTAGCATCATCCGACTACACTTTGGTGTGATAATAAAAGTTCCATTCAACTATGCAAAGATCAAGTCCAACATGAGTGCAGAAAAAACATTGAATTACACATGCACTTCATCAGAAAGCTCATTCATGGCCATGTTCTTGAAGTGCAATATTGTTCAACCGATGATCAAGTTGCAGACATCTTTACAAAGGTTCTCACAGAGGCAAAGTTTACTAAACTTCAATTTATGGTTGGAGTTCAGGAATTTGTCACTAAGGGGGGATAGGTTCTAATGCCTCCTTCCTTCTCCTATTGCATCATATTTGAACATCCTTCAATCCTATCCCAAGTTATTCTTAAGGGGGGGTGTTAGGATATTCTGACACATAGGAAATAGTTAAGTATAACTTGGTCTAGTGTAGAGTTAGGTAAAATGTGTTTCTTGACTGTGTACATTTATAACTTACAATTCGACGATCACGATATGTTCTAGACATGAAGTGATCCGGCGGTTCATTCTCTCCTCGGTATTACTGACACTTGATCCGTGGCTTAACACCTAATTGGTCCATGATCTCTATTTAAAGAGCATGGACGGTCATTTGTATGGTTTTAACCACGTCAAGAATACTGGTGTATTGATCTGTGATCTGTTTGTGAGCGGTGTCATTTGGTGTTCTATCTGAGGAACTTACCTTGTAAATTCCTACAAACAATATGAATTGATAGAAATGTTTTTTAAGGTATTATTGCTTTGTAATATGTAGTTATAAAACAGTTTCTTTTAGTGATATGTTTGATCATGTATACATTATAATTATAATTATTTTATAAAATCATTTTTGATATATTATTGTTGTTTTCAATACATGTCAAAATGACATTTTTATATGTTCAATTATATCAAAGAATATAGAGTTGGAAACAATTATGACACAGTTACAAGAATCTAGTAACAAGTTTTGACTTCTTGTCTTACATAAAGATTTCTTGTTTTTTGTTGTATATGATGTCTTGATAGAGATATATGCTACAATGTGTGCATATATCTTGATTTATCTTTCCTTAATTTAGTAGTATGTTTATTTATTTTTCATAGGTGCACCTAAATATTATTCTCACAGAGTCTCTTACAGAAGTGAATTTTTACAAGCTTCAATCTATGTTGAAACTTTAGAAATTGTCATTAAGGGGGAATAGGCTTTAATATCTCCTTCCTTCTCTTATTGTGCCACATTTGTGAATTCTGCAATCACATCCCAAGTTGTTCTTAAGGGGAGAATTTATAATATATAGACACTTGGGAGTTTGTTAAGATCAACTTGATCTAATGTGTCTTTACGTAAGGTGCATTTCCTCAATATACATTAACATGAATTTGCAATTATTTAATCTAGTGGTCGTGATATGTTCTAGACATAAAGTGATCTGGGAGTTCATATTCTCATCCATACTAATTGGAAAGAAGGTGCCACATTTTAGAGTTTTTTTAATTATAAATGTTACCTATATGTTTAAGATTCAATAAAAAATAATATTATGCTTTATGAAAAATTGTCGTTAAATTTATTATTTTACAGATTGCATTTTATAAATGAGGATTTGTGATTATTTGTATGTGTTTTTTAGCTGACTTTCAACCCTACTATTTGAATTCTTACTAACCTTGTTGCAACAATTGTTTTTTCTTGCTTGCAACATTGTCTTAACCATATCAACTTTTATCAACCATTTAACTTATATGGTAGGCTAGTAGCCATATTAATCCACTGCTTAACACCCCATCAATCCATGTTTTCTATTTAAAGACAATTTTTTATGATTAATTTTGAGAGATTCATATGTAATTTTTTCTCTTTATATTAATATATTTGTTCAAGGAATTGGGTTAGTTAGGATCATAGAATGTTTTTCTCTTTGAAGATTTTAACCACATAATAATCTAGGTCTTTGATTTGCTTTTGTAAGTGATTTCTTAAACAATCAAACCTATGTAGAAATAAATTATCACTCTCTCACAAACTTATTGATTTAAATGTTTTTTCTTCATGACCTAAAGCAAACCTCTTATTTTGTATAAATTAAATAATAGTCCAACTTATAAAAATATATCTATAAAATAAAAAAATAAATAAACACTTAAAATTATATATATTTGAGCACCACCCTATGTGTATAAGAGTTTTCCTATAACATACATTTAAAAAGAGATAATTGTGAATTTCTTTTCCACAATTACAACAAAAAAAAATCAAAATATTCCAATTAAATGCAATTTCTACACCTTTTTATGTTGGCTGCATCCTTTGATGATTTATTTACATATACATCATTATTTTTTTTATTTTTTTAATACTTTTTCTCAATAAATAAAATTTACATTTTACTTATATTTAGATTTTTTTTACAAGCTTTAAATTTAGGTTGTTTGAGAATAATATTATTTTTTAAAATTGTTAGTTTAAGTTATTTTGGAGTAATTATTACCAATATATTTTTATTTTTTTGCAATGTGTTAATTTGACATGTTTAATTTTTCGTGTTTAATGGATTTTTGAGCTATTTGTGTGTTTAAAAATATGTTGTAAATAATTAAAAAATCACAATTTCTTTCAAAATTGTATAATCAAATTTCAATAATAATAAAAAAAAATTATTGTTTTTAATCAAAATTCAATAAAAAAATAAAACACCGTTTTTTTATAAATTGAATCTCTTTTAGCTTTTTAAAATTAATTATAATGAAGAATGTTTTTTCTTCTTATTTTCAATTAATATTTCAACAACATTTGGAAATTATCAAAATTAGTGACAAAAACACATAAATAAACATATAAGATAATTAAAAATTATAACCCTATAAAAAAAACTCTAAAAACGTGACTGAATATATTTTAACAGGCTAAAATATAATATTTTTTAAGTTATACATTTTATTAATATAAATCTTTAGTGAATTTTATAGTTTTATTATTTAATTAATCTATTCAATTAAACGACAAAAAATTAATTACTACACTGTTTTAACCATGCAACTCTTCTCTTCTTTACCAATATCTACCCAACCAAATCAATGAAATATCATCACAAAGAAAAAAGAAAATCTACTAAACTCCAAGAAGGGCTACCAAGATGATCACTGATATTAATCAGTAGTCTGTCATGAAGTCGAAAAAGAAACAATAAGCACTAGATTGAGACAACTCTTTTTAAAACAAAGAACCATATAAGCCTTCCACCTTGACGAAGCTCGAGTCGAAGAGTTACATCGGAAAAGTTTCAAAACAATAATTACACAAAGTAAAAGTAAAAATAAATATCATGGTCATATAGAAGATATACATCTTTTAAAGTTTATTATAGTTTAAAGAAAAAAAAATGATTTAAGATAATAATTAAAATTTATTTTATTTATTAAAAATTTGAAGATATTTAAAAATATTGGTTCGTTAATATTTAATGAAATTATTTTATAACATGCAAAAGTTTATATTATGTTATTATTAATATACAATACACATTGCAATTTTATATATAATATATACTATATATGAATATGAATAAGAATAAAGATTTATAGTATTGTATTTGTAATTTTATAATATTGGCAATTTTCCAAAATTGTATGTTTTATTGACATTTATTTATTTTTTGAAAACCATCAATTTGTTAATAAAGATATAAACAAGTTGCTCTATACGTATTTGTTTATGTTTGTATGTCTACTGTATGTGTGTAAGAGAGAGATCTATGTATGTGTATGATAGAGATATCTATTACATATATATTTATAATTCTATATCTTAGATATAAGCAATTCCAATTTTGACATAAAAGAAGTTAGACACAAGAAGAAACTCTAAAAGAAGAATATATTGCATGGTGGTTATAGGCTATAAGATAAACATAGTATACTCACTACCATGACTATGGGGACTCTTTGGCATGCTAGAAAAATCTTGTTAGGTCAGGCGATCCCATGGCCCATTTGCCTATTATATAAAAAATCTGCAAGAATATAGTAATTAGATTGAAGGATTTTTTAGTTTTTTAATAAAAATAATAAAACGACATAAATGATAGATCCCATTTTTTATAAAATGGATGTATTTGGTAGTAGGAAATGGAAATGTCCAATGGATAATTACCATGGTTCCTATGCATTCTATAATTTCATAATTGAATCTAAACATGACTAGGTTTGGGACTTTCAAATCTTGAGATGTCTGCTAAGATTTGACCTTTCAAACTTGGGGTACTTGCTAGAGAGATTGGTCCTTGTTAAACAATAATGGATTTTTTCAAAAGTGATACTTGCTTGAAATATTAGAATTTCTTCCAAATACCTAATTACAAGTAAAAGTGGGTTCAAATTAGTTTTATTATTTATCAGATTCTTTGTCAATGGAACTCATCGTGTTGAAAGTTGAGATTAGTTGCTCTTTTTCAAAGTACATTAGAGTTAATGAATTTGAGCATGTTATTTGAGAACTTTCTCAAACTAATTGAACATCTCTAACAAAATCTCTAAAATTATATAAACAATGACTATACATAATTTTTATAAATCATTGGGCAGTTTTGTGGTAACTAACATGATGTTGTAAGAAACATTTTTCAATATGTCTCTTGTGTTATGTGTATATCTATGATTTTACTTGATTTATTTTATTTTATGGTAAGCTTGAAATTATATAAACAATGACTATACATAATTTTTCTAAATCAATGGCTAGTTTTGTTGTAACTAACATGATGTTGTAAGAAAAATGATTCAATATGTCTCTTATTTTAGGAGTATATCTATGATTTTACTTGGATTTATTTTATTTTATGGTAAGCTAGAATTTATAATAAATAAACTACAAAATGTATATTAACAAAAAAAAATGTAAATGACTAACATATGTATCTATAAAAAATGTAATGTGAAGATCAGTGTCAAAAAAAAACTTCTTTAAAGAGTTTATATATATATATATAAAACATTAAGTGAGTTTGAAAAAAGAAACTTTTCATAAAAAAATTACTTGATGGATACTAGTGCTCCCCAAATTTATACCATGACACTAGGTACAATTATTTTGAATGCTATAAATGGGTCATTTATAAGATGTCTCTAGAGATTTGAACTCATAAATACTAAAGAAAGCCATTTACAATATGTCTCTAGAGACTTTAGAGAGGTGAACTCATTTAGCTTGAGAAACAAATTGTCCACCTAACCACTTAACCTCCTCCAACTACTATAAAAATATAAAAAATCTCCACCACACCTCAACCTACCTATATATTATATATATTATTAAATTTAAATTAATTCCAATTTAAATCTCTATATTTAAATCTTAATTGTTTATATACATTTAACAATTAATGTTATATATATAAATCTCAAGTACTTAAAATCCAACCATATATATCTCAATCAGTTACTCGAGTTTATGATCTATGCTGTAATCTCAAGGACCTGAGCTGTGTAAAATTCATGATAAGTTGGAGACAAATACTTAATAAGACAAGACATGCTTAAGTGGAGGCCCAGCGCACTGCGTTCCGTGCATAGGTCTGGTGAGACGTTTAATGCCATACATTGGGCATGGGACAGTATGGGCAGCACGTCTGGCCCAAATTATTATTGAGAGAAGAACATACAGTAAATGTCCAGGCACAGCTCACCATGTTCCGTGTGTTGGTCTTGTAAGACATTTAATGCCTGCATCGGAAAGTATGGGAAGCTTCTTCTATTTAAAGGAAATTACCTGTGGTGCAGCTCAGTTGTGTATCTCTCTGCCTTCGCCAGGGTTGGACTGAAGGGATCTAGCTGGTAATGTTTGTGGGTGTTTTGTGAGAGAGAGAAGTGTGAAAAATGGCTGTGAAGAAGATGGTGGAGGCTGTGTTTGTGGTTGGGCTTGTAGTTACAATGATGAATGTGTGGGGTGCTGTGCCTGTGGAAGGTGCCATATCATGCAACCAGGTGGTGAGTGCCATGACTCCATGCGCTACATACCTTATCGGAAATGCAGCCACCCCTGCTGCGACTTGTTGTCCTTCCATTCGTGGGTTGGACTCACAAGTGAAAGCCACCCCTGATAGGCAGGCTGTTTGCAACTGCCTCAAGACCCAAGCAAAGTCATATGGGGTCAAGTTGGGGAAGGCCGCCAATCTGCCGGGTCTGTGCAAGGTCACCGATCTCAACGTGCCTATCTCTCCTAATGTTGACTGTTCCAAGTATGTGTACAATCCATTTTACTTTTCGTTTGTATTTGATGTGGTTTTTTTCTTCTTGTTTTGATGCGAACATACTGTGGGATTTTGTTTTGACAAATATTGCACTGGATTATTTTTTGGGACTTGGATTAACGACATTATTCTGTTTTCCAATATGGCAGGGTTCACTGATAAAGTTTGCTGACGATGGAATTTGGGCTGGTTATCATAGTTCTATACTATTGGGGCTGTAGTTAGTCTATGAACTAATGTGTTTTGTGACGAAGGAGTCTGGGCTGTTTTTCTTAGTCCTATACTATTAGGTATAGGTGCCGACTTCTTAGTTCTATGCTATTAGGTATAGGTGCCGACTGTAGTGAGTCGGTGAACTGATGTGTTTTGTGATTCGTGGCGGGCGTTAGAATGTTTTCTGTGTATCAGTTACTTGTGTGATCGTCTGCATTCTGTGCTTTTGTAATACATTTGAATAAATAAATGATGATGCCAGCCGGTTTTGGTCTGTTTTAGTATTGCCTATTGTTACAGTCAACTTCTACTACTTTGCAACAATGAAACTGCAGGAGTACGTGATTATACTTGTTTTCAATTTTGCACTCAACTTCTACTACTTTGTGACAATGAAACTGCATCAGTACCTGAATATTCTTGGTTTTGAATTCTGGTCCTCTATGTATTGGGTTGAACAGTCTGCGATATTTCTCATAAATGAGGCGTTTGACTCTTGCTCCTTATTTTAATCCTAAATTGCTGTTTGTCATTTTCATAATGTCATGATGAAATTGATTGGACTTTAGTTTGATGCCGTCTGTCATTTTCATAATATCATAAAAAAATCAGTTGATTTCTTTAATGTTGCTTATAGTGTAGATTGTGATTTAAGCTTTAAGAGCCTTAACCATATTTTGATTAAAATTAATTAGGAGAAATGCTTTCAAATTTTATTATTTGTTGTTAGTACAACCTATGAAAATAATGCTCCTCGAAACTTAACAAATGATTATTTCTGCTATACCTTAAAAGTATTTTTTAGTGATCCGGAATATTTGTTGTTAATATATATATATATATATATATATATATATATATATATTGAAATAATATTAGTAATAAATAATAAATATGGTCGGTATATGCTGTTAGGTCTACTAATATATTTGGTTGAGTAGGATAAGTGACATACTGCTTAGCCCATTAATGAACCAATAGCTATATATATTTGATGGCCATCTGAATTCAATATTATTTATTAATATAATAAAAAATAGATTATTATTTACTTTAAAATTTCATCATTATCTTGATTTCACATCTGAAAGTTCAATGTTATATTATTTAATCTAAAACAGTAAAAAAAACACTTTGAATCAGTTTGTTAATGATTTTAATTGTTTAAAGTTTAATGTATAGGATGAATGATTTGTTTCTTGAATTGGTGTTTAGATGGATTGATGAAATAAGGGCTTTTGATTTTTATTGGGTACAAATCATGTGATTAACCAGGCTGTATAGTTAGTGTTATTTGTTACTTAGTTTAATAAAATATTTTAATGTTATGTTGTATGTACTCCAAACAATAATAAAATTATAAAGCAATAATAAAATTGTAAAATTTCAATTTTTATTAATTTTTTTAAATTAATTTTTTTAATATAGTTAATTTTTTTGGTAGAAAAAAGTTATATATAGCTCAGAGTATCAGCTTTCATTGGGAGTACTTTTGGGGTCAAGCAGGGGTGCTTGCTATCCCCCTTCTTGTTTGGTATTTAAATTGATGAGTTGGAATCATTCCTTCATGAGCATATGATGGTGGGTGCTTTGTGCACCTTTTTTAGAATAAATTTCTTTAGTGTTTTGGTTGTCTTGATTTTTGCTCGTGATGTGATTATCTTAGCGATGTGATTATCTTAGCTTCTTCCCTATAGGGTCTACATAGAGAATTTGAAGCTTTATATATATATATATATATATATATATAATTGACATTGAAGAGAATGATAACAAGTTAATAATTATTTATCTAACATTGAATGATGACATAATGTTCATATTGTAGTATACATGTCATGTCATTAGAGTACAAATTGATATAATGAGATTTGTACAAATTGTTCACATTATTTTTACATATTTTTTTTCAATTTTTTTTGTAAATTAAAAAATAAAACCCAATTTGATTACAAACCATTTATGTTTATAGTACATAGTAATTAATATATAATGTTATTTTTCAAATTATTTATATTTATTGTACATAGTAATTAGTGATATAGTACATAATAATTAATAATAGAGTGCACAAATCACTTCTTGCATCATTACACAATAAAAAATGAAACATTTCAACCAATGGGAAAAACATTTTAATCAATTATATTTGAGATAAATAGAAATAAATTGTATTTAAAAACAAGAAATTTTGAATAAATTTTAATTATTTTAGTAAAACTAAAAACAAGAAATTCTTTATGGTATGACATAAATGATGTGATTAAGTTGTCTTGACAGCCTTGAAACTGTTTATGTCCGTCATAAGTGTATAAATAAATTGATATACTTCAATATATATTCATAAGGTTAGATTTATAATTGATCAGGGTTAGATTTTTTCACCCTAAAAAGCATTTTCTGATTTTTTTTTTTTTTAAGTAATAGAAAGGTTATTTTTTCATAAAATAGTTTTTTTGCCAACTAGAAGGGTGATGATGCAACATGCAAAATTAGTTTCTGGCATAAAGTTGTTTTATTTTTTTATTTATAAGATAAGAAAATCAATATATTTACTATAAAGTTGTTTTTATTTTTATTTTATTTATTAATAAAAAATCAATATTGTTTATTAATTATTATTTTTATTATTATTATTAAAATAGTTTTTTTTTTTTTTTATTTTTTTTTAATATTATATATTATGATAATAAAGATACTTATTTGTTTGAAAAATTTAATATTATCTATTAAGATAATAAAGATATTGATACTTATACAAGATGTCTTTGCATATCAATTTTTGTGATAATGTGTGTTGTGACTTGTTTATAAATATTATTGAGATTTTTGTATCTTAAAGATTTGAGATATTTATTAAAATAATAATAATAAATTATTATTTATTATAAATGGGTTTTAAGTTTCAATATCTTGGTAAAATAAAAGTATTCATGTAGGGTTAAATGAAGTGCTTAATGAATGAGTGCTTTTGGTGTTTTTGTTGACTTTGATTTAATAGGGACTAGATTTATATGGGTATATTTGTGAATTTTTCATTATAATGTGTAGATTTATATTAAGGGTTTATTGAAAATACAATTTTTTTGTTAATCTAACAAAAATTTATACTACTTGTAGATGTTTTTATATTTTAGTGTTTTAACAAAAAATTATATTACTTGTAGATGTTTTTATGTTTTAGTGTTTTGTGAAAAATAATTAGAAGATATTATGTTGGAGGAATAATGTATTTAATTAATCTGTACTCAATTACACTAATGTACAAAACTGATTATTATTATATAGTAACGTGTATTCATGGTTAGAAGTATATCCACATTCATGGTTAGAAGTATATCCACAGGTTTTGAAGCTAATGACTTCTTTACATTTTTGTTTAATGACTTGTTTAAATTTTTGTCAAAACTACTTAGATTTATTTTCACCAAATGATTACTTTTTTACCATAAAATATATATTCATTGTTAGGTTTATATCCATAAGATAGTGTTTGAAAATGATAACATGTACTCTTAATAACTCTACCTAATGAAAACATGTGACTTTTTCACCAAGAATAGTATAATGAGGCTTATCACTAGGTTTGTGGTAGATAACTACGACTAATGAATTGGTATGCATGATAAATTTGTATCCACAAGCTATAGACGACAAATCTAATATTGAATGAATTTGTAAATCATGTTTACCTTAAAATATTTATTATTTGAAAATGTCAATATTATTTGATGTAAAATAATAAATGGTTGTTTGTAATGTTTTCTACTTAGTGAATTTGAGAAATTCAATATTGAGTTTGTATTCTACTAGTATGTATGATTAATTTGTATCCACGACCTATCAATGATAAATCTATTGAATGAATTTGTATTCATAATTACCTTCACAAATATATTCTTTGAAAAATCAATATTATTCAATTGAATATAATAAATAGTTGTTTGTAATATATTTACCATTGATGACTCTCTATCTAGTGAATTTGTATTCATGGCCGTTTGATGACTCTCTATCTAGTGAATTTGTATTCATGGTCGTATTAACAGAGGTTTTGAAAAAATCAATATTCAAATTTGCATCAGCAGATTTGTATTCTGAAAATTACTATACTATCCAATAAAATAAAAATAAAAGTATTATTTTTTACTTTGAAATGTTTATACAAATCATAAAAATCATACATCCTGTAAAATAAATAGTATAGTGTGATATGAATGCCATGCTTAATATGTTGATATGCATGGTTGCATTTGTGTCCATATTCTTTGAATTCTTCACCATAAAATGTGTCAACGAATTTCATTTGACTCTTTATTTATAGAATTTGCATTAATGGTTGAATTTGTGTACAAACATCACTAATGATTCCTTACCTAATCAATTGATGTCCCTTACCTAATGAATTGATAGTCAGGATTAAATTTGTGTCAATGAAACACTACTTACACTGATGACTCTACAAATTGATATTGATAATGTTAGGTAGTTGATATTGATAAGAGGGAGCGAAGCCGACTTCCTTGACGGACTACTGTCCAATTTCATTGTGCAACACGATCTACAAATTAAACTCAAAAAGTCTTGCTAACCAGATCAAACCAGCCCTAATCCAAATTCATTCTGAACAATTTGGTTTTCTGGAGCAGCAACAGATCCGATGTCGTAGCCATAGCTCAACAATGTATTCATGCCATAAAATCCATAGCTGTGATTTATGCTTCATCTTCATTCTCTTCTTGTTGGAAAGATGCTCGGATGCTCGATCTGCAGGCACATTTAGCCCATGAATGGTCATAATACATTCTAAATCTAAGGCTTGTTGTTATATTTTTGTCCCCACTGGCAGAAATATTAAAATGGAATGGCGGTCCCAATAATGGTCAGGTTATTGTCAGAGAGGCTTATTCCATCATTAATCAGGTTGTGCCTCTAGACCCAAATTTCATATGATTGAACAAGTCAGGTTTTGGCTCTGGACCCAAATTTCATATGGTTGAACAGGTCGTGGAGCTGGCAAGTGCCACAGAGATTCAAATGCTTCATCTGGTTGGTGGCTCATTACTGCATATTAACATGGTACATTCTCACCAAGCGGGATTTAACATGGGACAATCTCACTAAGCGGGGTTTTTGGCACTGGGCCGATGTAGTCTCTACAGAGAACATGGAGAAGACATTTCTCACATATTTCTACATTGCTCTTTCTCAAGATCTGTCTAGACTGGTACTGCGCCTACTTGATTACAATGTAGATTTCAACAGGTTGGGCATTGCCATTAGCCTCTAAATGTGGAAAGCTTTACAGATCTCTCCCCTTCTTTTTCCTATGGGGCATTTGGATGGGTTCAAAATGCTCATATTTTTGGCTCAATTTTGTCGGACAGTCTTATGACTTGTACAATAATCGTGACATATTACAAGGAATTTTCTCTTAGCCGCCTACAAGGCACCCAAATCCTCTTGAATTCGTAAGGACTTGTGGATTGTCTACCCCGTGGGATTCTTTGACGGAGCCAACTCATTTGGTTCCTGTGGCACTGGTATGGTGATACATTTGGACCCTGTTGATTATGACCGGGCTTTTTTTTACAACACTTGTAAAGGATCAAATACAAGTGTTGAACCTCTTGCTTTATGGCATTTTTTTTGGGCTAATTGGCTTGGTCTGGCGGAGATAGTATTTTTTTTTTTAGGACGAAAAAGCATGATTTGTATTATATAAGATATATAAAGAGTCTACATTCGCTTGAAGAAACTGAATATGACCCATACAACTGGATCATATAAGCAAAACATGGAAAATATCAAACAAAGATTTGCCAGGAAGACCGATAGATCAAAGACTAACAACTAGATACAAGATTCCCTTAAGCCAAAGATATGCCAGGAAAAACATCAGATCAAAAATAACATCGAGCTTTAAGATTTTCAAAGATCATAGAGTTGCCATAGGAGAGAAGGATCCACGGAAAATAAACAAGAAGTAGCAGAATTTTGAAACAACCATAAGGCGTAGGAGAAAATCAATGAATACCTACGACACTGCATTCAAAAATTAGAAATCAGGAAGAGAAAATTCTTGGATAGAGAAAGTATTCCTTTCAGAAGATACCTGAAAAACCAAAGACCCGGAGCCGAATGAAGACCCATCTTTGACAATAAGTCTACTTGTTGATTCTAAGCCCTGCTGATATGATGAATTGTGCATCCGTCCAAACTTCCCTAGAAAAAATTGATCCTGTCCATCCAACCAACGAGGTGTGGCATGAAAATATTATTTCTTTTTGAGACATAATCCACCATTACCTTTGAATCTACAAACACTGAGACCTACTAAAGATTTAGAAAAAGGCAAAAATATAGAAGGCCAGTGAGGGCCATCGCCTCTGCTTTGTTGTTGGAGCCTCTCTCCATTCCAATGAATGAAAAATTGATTATTTTCATTTGCTAAAATGTGAACTCCACAGCCACATGAACCTTTTTGTTCCGCTCCATCGAAGTATGCCCTTGGATATGATGAGTGTTCCTTTGAAAGTTCCTTAATGGCCTCCTTTTTTTGCTTTAGAGTCTTTTGCGGGAGAGCTTCAAAGAGAGAAACAATATTGAAAAAGATTTCCAAGAAAGGAGAATTACTGTCATTGAAGATAGAGTTGTTTCGCCACTTCCATATGCTCCACAGAGTAATATTAAATAAAGTTCTCCATGACTCCTTTTGCTCACTGACCCAAATAAACGCTTCTATAATAGAAGTGTGACACTTGTGCTGGAATTCATAACAATTCTCCATAGCTTGCCATAATTGTTGAGATCTTTTGCAACATAAAAATAAGTGATAGTTGTTTTCCTCCTCTGACCTGCATATAGGACATAACCCAAGACCTTGCCATCCCCTCCTCTTTAAGTTTTCCCAAGTTAAATTCTTGTTATGAAAATCCAGCGAAGAAAAGAAAATAATTTTTGACGGGCATCCAACCTTTCAAAAAATACGAGGGAAAGAAGGATTGAGAGGGGACTCTTTTAGACCAATTAAATTCTGGCATACATCTTTAACACTGACAATATTCATCCCTTTCGAATTTTTCCAAATGAGACAATCAGAGTCCAGTGAGCGGAAAATACCGCAATTCCTTAGGCACGTCCTAATTTGATCCCATTGAGGAGCGATATCAACCGGCATATCCAAAATACCCACATCTTTCCAAAGTGGGATAGAACCTTGCCAGCGAGCAATCAAACTGTTCCAAAAGAAAAAACCCTTTCTATGAAAAAAAATTAATAAAGATTCAGGTACATTGATCTCCTCGGAACCGCTCAGGAATTGTTCTTTCCCAATAAGGATCTTATTGCCAGTTTGGAAACACCAAATTAAGTTCTTCAAGAAATAACTTTCTATCTTGCGAAGGCTTAACCAGATTGAAGACCCATAAGAGGCGCCTATCCTTCCCTCCCTGAACCAGAGTGATAAATCCTTCCTGCCCAAGTATTTCTTCTGAATTGTGAGACTCCATGGACCATCTCCATGAATCGCCCTCCATAAAGACTTGCATAAAAGTGCCTTCCCGAAAGTGCGCAGATCAGGCAAACCCCATCCTCCCATACTCTTCAGCACGGAGATGTTGGATAATTTTGAGAGATTATATTTCATTTTTCTGGCTTGACCACCCCAAATGAAATTCGCAGTTAGCTTATTGATTTTTTGAATTATGCTCGCAGGAAGAAAATATAAATGTGCCCAATAAACTGCGAGTTGATTTAACACTGATTGCGCCAAGGTCACTCTTCCTGCTAGAGAAAGACATCTTTATTCCCAAACTAAAATCTTCTTGTAGTATCGATCTGGAATCCATTGCCAGTCTATTTTTAAATAACCATTTTCTTTAATCTGAAAACCCAAATATTTAATGCCAAGATTGATGGATTGGGCCTCAATTCCAAAAAGGCCGATAACCATTCAACTTCTTCCAGGTTGATATCATTGTGGTAAATTGTTGACTTTGCATTGTTTATTTACAAACCCGTTGCCTTTTGAAAGTTTTTTAGGATTTCAAAAAAACATAACTAGGTGAATCTGCATATCATTCCGAACATAATAATATCATCCACAAATAAATTGTGTGAGATTGAAATATTTCCACAGATTTTCAGAGGCCAACACTTGTTTTC
The DNA here is from genome assembly GCA_000404065.3 of Pinus taeda. Lineage (NCBI taxonomy): Eukaryota > Viridiplantae > Streptophyta > Pinopsida > Pinales > Pinaceae > Pinus > Pinus taeda. Next base: position 26,969 of record APFE031393335.1, on the reverse strand, counting down.
CTTGACGGCCTTGTTGATATGGAGGCTAAGTGAATTCATAGCCAAGATGAACAAAAGTAGCCATAAGGGGCAGCCTTAGCAAAGACCCATGGCCGCAAGGAAAAAAGGAGATGGAATCCCGTTAATGGTGATCACGTAGTTCACCTGTTCAACACAGGCCATGATCCAGTTAATCATGCTGGCTCTTAAACCAATCTTTGTGAGCAAGCACCTCGTGAAGCCCCAATCAAGGCAATCATAAGCCTTGAGAAGATTGATCTTGAGAATGACAGCCTCACATTTTTTAGAGTGTATGGTAAACAAACCTTCTTGAGTGTTTGCAACTGCATCCAATATATTCCTTCCCTTTAAAAAACCATGTTGATCCTTTGTTAGGAATTCTGAGAAAATGCCTTTGATTCTTTCCGTAATGATCTTCGATATTATTTTGAAAGAGATGTTACACAGTGAAATTGGTCTAAAATACTTGAAAGATTTTGCATCTCCCTTTTTAGGAATGAGTGTTATATTAGTGGAAGAGGTTTTTTATTAATACTTCTTGACATCCTGGATCCTTCCACCATCCTTAACAGATCATATTTAATAAGATCGAATAAGTGAATGAAAAATTCTATCGTCCAGCCGTCTGGACCCGGGCACTTGTCCCTTTTGAAAGATTTCATTGTGTCTAACAACTCTTCCTCAGATACTGGTTGAAAAATTTGATCATTTAGTTCATCATCGAACATCTGAGGAAAAAGCTCAATGCCCCACTCGGAGTCTATGGTTGATTGGGCGAATGATAGATACAAATTAGAGATTCCCGCTCTCTCCAATTGGCAATGCAGGATCATGATATTGATATTAGCCTTCAGGGGGATTTCAATTTTGCATATCTTTTGTGAAGAAAACTAGGCTGACAAATTTGCCCAAGAAGGGATGTTGTGCGGTTCCAGGTTCGATCAATTACTAGTCTTTAGGTAAAGGCGAATTGTTGAGATCTGGGCATATCATGTTTTGATGGGGAAAACTCTGTGTCAGTTCTATTTACATCAAAATTTCTTATATTCTGAATCTCGCATAGCACATATAGTTTTGCTTGTTTTGAACAATTATCTCTGGTTGAATGGAAGTCTAAGCAGCATCTTCTACCTTAAGTGCATACAGGTTCTTGCCTCAAACCCCGATCTGCCTCACCTGTCATGTGGTTGTGTGTCTCAAGAATGCCTTTCCTTTGTTGAAGATCACATCATAACCACAATCTTCCAAAATTGATGCTGATTTGAGATTTTTCATTAGGCCTGGAATGAACATGACATTATTGAGTTGAAGAGGGGATCCTGACTCCCTCTGAAAGGTGACTATAATAATCTCGATTGCACTATACATTATGTCATCCCCAAACTCAATATTCATCTGGATATCTTTCTCCTCCAAGTCACTGAAAAATTCTCTATTCCATGTGACGTGGAACGAGGCACCATTGTTTAAGTTCCACACACTCCCCATCATTGTTCTTGCCATGCATGCAATGAGAGTAAAGTCAATCTCGAACTGTGAAACCAAAGATTCACATGTTGCTACAATTTCAGGCTCCTTCTTGCTTGCCTTCTTGTGTGGACACTTCGTCGCATAGTGCCCGAATTCATGACTATTGAAACACTTGATTTTGGAAAAGTCTCTCTTCTTTCCCCCTTTCCTAGAATCGTCCTCACCTTGGGACTTCGTTCCCTTGGCCTTCATTCCTTTGATGAATAATGCAAAGTCCTCTTCATCTTCTTTGGATTAGGTCCCATCTCTGGTATTATGCTTTATTTCCTCCTATACCAAGTAAGACCATAGCACTCCCAATTTGGTAGTTTCTCTCTCCCATTCATCGAATCTTGGTAGTTGTGCCATCTATTGGGAAGGCCTAGAAGGGCTAGGCTTACCAAATAATCCTCTGTTACAGTAACACCAACTTGATCAAGGTCATAACGACATTGTGTGAACCTGCTCAGGTACTACAGAATGGTCTTGTTCCTCAGCATCTTAATATTTTGAAGTTTTTCCTTGAGTGCCAGCTTCTTATGGTCACTACTATTCTGGAAGAAATTTGTCAATTCTTGCCACATTGCATACAAAGTCTCTTTCCTGTGGATATTTGAGACAATATCATCTTGTACTCCCTCCAGTATAATTCTCCTCACCTTGGCTACACACGTCTTCCATTTTTCTATATCCTTAGCATCAGATGTTGTTGGTTTCAGAATATCATTATCAATGAATTCCTTCAATCCATTATCTTCGGGAACTACCTCCATGCAATCCTTCCAAGAAACATTATTCGAACTTCCCTTAAGGGAATAATTGAGACTTAGTCCATAGAAAGCCACCCTTCTAGCTCTGAAGAATTGATCCTGCAAATCTGATCCTTCTGTAATAACAACTTTGAAATATCTGCTCTACAATGAATCATGTTCCGATAACATGTAAAAATTAATGTGTAGATTCAAAATTACTCATTAAATTTACTAAATTACAAGACTTGAATCTACTCTACTGATATGCGAAATTTAATTCACCATATAGAACACAAATGTTAAAATTGGCAACCAGAGCAAAACTTCATGTGGGTAATCTTATTCTTGGCTGATAATATTTTTATTAGATTCCTCTCGTCGAGAGGTGTAGGATTGATATAAATATCATCCAATTCCAATAAGTATTCATGGAGATATGAATTTATTTTGATTATGGAATTATTATCAAGCCGACCTACAATTCATGTAGGCTCAGAAGCCCAACAGTGACATCTATTCAAACACCAACGTTGTGTATAAATATAAGAGGAAGTTTCCTCATTTGCACTCACTCTTCTCATCACATCTCTCTCTCTCTCTCTACTGCGCAGAAATGAGTCTATTCTCTATTACGCAGAAATGGGTCTCTCTCTCACACATGTGAAGCCGGAAGCTGTTGAACCTGAAGCTGCGACTGCAGATCCAAATATTGACCTGCGTGGCCTAGAAGATCTCATCTTTGGAACTGCGTTGTAGGTTCTTCTGAACCTCCTCTGAAAGCCACAACTTTTGGTAGTGGAATGAAGTAATTCCGAAGAACGGTTTGCAAGATATCGACTGCCCTAGTTTGAAGCCGGAAACTGCTGAAACTGAAGCTGCAAATGCAGAAGTAAAGATTGACCTACGTGGCCTAGAAGATCTCCTCATCTGAACTGTGTTGTAGGTTCATCTGAACCTCCTCTGGAAGCCGCAACTTTTGGTGGTGAAATGAAGTCAATCCGACGGTCGGTTTGTGAGATATCGTCTGCCCTAGTTTGATAATGAAGCCGCTAATGCTGATGCTACTAATCTAGGGTTTGTCCCTAGCTAGCCACCACATCTTGTGTCTCTTGTCTTGGCTGGTTTTCTGTCGATCGTTTAATGTTCTATCTGCACTTTACTTTATGTACATGTGATTCCTAATCTATGGAATATAATAAGAAAAAGAAGTAAACTGTTATAAGCATAGAACATACCATAACCTAACATGGTATCAGAGCTGAGGTGAAGACAAAGCCCGAGCAAGAGCAAGAGCAATCACCGAAGAGAAGATTGGCAAGGCTATCCTAAAAGAACGATGGGGTCATCAACACTCTTTCTTGCCAAAGACAAGCTCCATGAGAAAGTTGACTATCACGGATGGAAGATGTCTATCGATCTAACCCTAGAAGATCAAGGAGTGTTGGACCATGTAAGAGGCAATATTGTTGAGCCTCCATCAAATGCATCCGTTGTTGTCTGGAACAAATGGAAAAATAGAGAAATCAAAACAAGAAGATCATCCGAGACTTTATCGACAAGCACTTGGTGGCCTACATCTCTGAACGAGACACCTCCAAGGAAGTCTACGATAGACTGGTGAGTTTATTTAAAGTAAATGATGCAAATCAAGTTTTGTTTCTTAGAAATAAGCTAAAGGAAATTAATAAGGGTAAAGATGAGAGTATGCAAGCATACTTCTTAAGGATCACCGAAATCAGGAATGATCTCCTATTTATTGGGGAGGCTATCACTCACAGGGGAATGGCACTCACGACTCTTGGAGGATTACCATCCGAATGGTATGTGTTTAGGACTACTCTTCTGAACAATAATGTATTCCTAGTTTCAAGGAATTAATAGCTAGATGCATTCAAGAAGAAACAAGGGTAGAAGAGTAAGAAATGCCCATGCCTAAAGGTCCTGCTGCTGCTTTTTCTTCTCATGCTAAGAGAAGAAATAATTTTGGGTCTAAATCAAAAGGAAAGGCTAGATCTAAGGGTGGAAGAAAAGGATGACGTTTCATTTGCAATAAAGCAGGTCACTATGCAAGGGAATGGCCTGATAGAAAGGACTCTCACCGTGACGATGATCAAAATCCCTCTCATGGTAATCGAAGGGATGGAAAATTCAATAGCAAAGGTAAGAGGAGAGATGGGAATCGAGGAAGAGGACAACCATTCAAGAAGGCTAGAAAGTCCAGGATGTATTAAATGCACCTGACCTAAAAGAACCTAGTGTCCATCTCAGCAATGGAAGACAAAGGCTACAAGGTAACCTTCAGCAATGGCAAGGTACGTATATCGAAAAATAATGTTAAAGATGCCTTTACTCTTGGGTCATTATATCAGGTTGATGCAAGTCCGCTAGGTGTCATGTCTTATGACACATCTCTTCAGTCCGAACATTGGCATCAGAGGTTTGCCCCCCTTCATTATAAAACTATACATGGTGTAGAACAAATGGTGACAGGGATGCCCGAATTCCAAGTAGAGAAAGAAGGTGTATGTCCGAGATGTGTCGGAGGAAAGCTCAAAAGGGGACCATTCCCCTCAAGCCAAAGCACAACCTCCGATATATTACAGTTGGTTCACTCAGGTATAACTGAGGCTGGCATTAAGAGAGAGACTACTACACCACACACTTATGAGCAAAATGGTGTGGCGGGAAGGAAGAACCGTACGATTGTGGAAGTTGTCCGGGCCATGCTACATGATCAAAGACTTCCGAAGTTTCTATGGGTTGAAATTACAAACACCGCCGTATATGCCCTCATCAAGCATTGGGTTCCAAGACTCCTGAAGAAAAGTTCACCGGTAAGAAATCTGATGTTTCTCATTTTTATGATTTTTGGAAGCCCTGTATATTTTCATGTACTGAAAGAGAAAAGAAATAAATTGGGTGCATCTGGAAAGAAGGGAATTTTCATGGGCTATGGTGAAAATACTAAAGGCTATAGAATTTATGTAGCCGGTCAAAGGGAAGTCGTAATTAGTCATGATGTCACCTTTGATGAAGATATGGCTCTCAACAAGGTGAACAATCTTCCGACTTTGAGGAGCTCTCAAGAAGCCGACACCAGGGAACCGAAAGAAAAGGATGATGAATGAATGCCTAATGTAGAAGAACCCATGGATCCGATTGATCCTCCTCCACATGAACCTTCCTCTTCTAGGAAGAGGCCTTCATGGCTTAGGGGGCTACTTGATGATGCTGAAGGACATGCTGCACCCTGAGGAACCTTTCGTGAAAGTAAGAAACCTAATAGGTATCCGGGATACCTGACCATCATGAGCACGATCATACAAAATAAGCCTTCATCATTCTCAGACGTCGTCAAGCATCAAATATGGAAGGATGCTATGACAAAAGAATATGAGTCTATCATGAAGAATGATGTCATGGAAGTAGTTCCCAGACCCCAGGACAAGACAGTTGTTACTTCCAAATAGTTTTACGAGATAAAGCATGCAGCAGATGGAAGTACATAAAAGTATAAGGATCGTTTTGTTGCTCATGGTTTCTCCCAAAAGGAAGGTATAGAATATGATGTGATATTTGCACCTGTTGCTAGATATACGACCATCTGCTCGATCATAGCCCTTGTCGCTTCACAAGGATGGAACCTACATCAGATGGATGTCAACACTGTGCTCTTACAAGGTTCGATCAAAGAAGAGGTCTACGTGGAGCAACCCTAAGGATTGGATTGAAAATATCATGTATGCAGGTTGAAGAAGGCTCTCTATGGGCTGAAGCAAGCACCTCGAGCATGGTATGAGAGGATCGATAGCTACTT
>APFE031393322.1:0-13176 GCA_000404065.3 Pinus taeda | reverse complement strand
TTTAGATTCAACCTCAGTTGATCTGGATTCAACCTTAGTTGATGATTTTAGGCTAGCTTTCTGACTTCAAGGGAATGTTGACTGTGATTGGAAGGAAGGTAGGATTCTTGAGTAAAGAGGCACATTAAGGTGTTATAAGTTCTGAACCATTGGGCATGGAGTCACAGATTGAGGCATGCGAGCATTTTCTTGGTCAAAAGGGGATACGGAGCGGGATAGCCACGCAGGATACAATACTCAGATTGTTGAAGGTGCGGAATGAATATCAGGGATGAAAGGCAAAAGAGAATCATTTCATCATGCTGACCAAGGGGAGAAGTGGATGAGTGGGATCCCGGAGCAGTTAATAATTCCAAAGACATGCACTCATATTCGAAAGAAACAGGGTAAACTAGAGCAGTTAAGAATTCTAGCCCATAACTGTTTCGGCAGAAAACATCAAAAAGTACAGAAATTGAACTTAAGGTGTATTTAAACAAATCTTAAGCTATTCTTTTTTCCTACATCTTAGAAAGGCGGAAAGATGATAAAAACATAAAATAAACAGGGGAGAAGAACACTTATTGGATCATGCAGAGACACAGGAATTTCATGATCATTCCTTGGCCAAGAGAAAACAACAAGTTGTTTCACAATCCATGTTTTCAGCAATCTTTGATTATGAGAAATATGACAGTTACAGTGCAAGTCTTTACTTAGAGAAATTGCTGGAAAGGAAACTGACCAACAACTACTACTACCAACCAACCAACCATTTACAATATCGCTTTGGGTGGTATTTATAAACAAAATATCAAAAAGACATCATTACAAGTGACCTTGAGAGGTCTGCTTAGAACTCTTCAAAAATCTAAATGCTGCTGGAAATAAATGCAAGTAAATCTTTTTGGCTACACTGGGGGTAGCTGAATCGGAACAGGCGACGAGGTGGCCCTTGGGGACCAGATGCGGTGCTGCTAAAGTGAACGTGCTTTGGGACTACAGTTCGGCTTTGGTACGAATTGAATGTGCAATTATTATGATTTGAGAGCTTCAAGTGATTTTTCTCTCCTTCTATGAATCTGCTAGAAGATATTCAATTTTCTCTTGCTTTGGGCCGCTGCTCAAGATATTCTTTGATACACTTTGCCGCTACATTGATGGTTTCCGCCGTCGACTGATACTCTTTGGCACGCTTGGAGCCTGCTGATTTGATTTGATACACTTTAAACTCCGTGAATGATCTACTGCTGTCTTCACACCGGATCCTTTGGCACGATTAGGCGATTTTCGGGCATTTTCGGCGTGCAGTGGGCTCGGCAATCAGAAGATTCCCTTAATATTCCTCGAAATGGCCTATTTCCCGTAGCGATGCGCAAATAGCACTGCGCGCTATTCGCGCATCGAAAACTGCCTCTGTTTCTTGATCTGGAGCTCCGAAGTGCGACTTTTCTCCTTGCGCGAAGCCTTTTCGGATTTTCTGGCTGCTGACATAAGCACTGCGTCGGCTATATGGCAGATGACGTCATCAGTGGGTCCCTAGTACAGCACGACATAGTGAGGTACTGGATGAACTATTGGTGAAGAGGTTCCGATGTGATATCGCGATATCGCGTCGGCAGGGAAGAGGGGGATCATTGTGTTGGGCATTTGGCGCTTATGACTGCTGATATGCAATATCACGATACCGCATCGGCGGAGAGGGAGGGGTGGACAAAGTGGACACTCGGCGTTTGTGATCGCCGATCGCCGATTTCGCAATGTCGCATCGGCAGGGAACGGATGGTCATTGATTTGCATGAATGTGATATGGTGAATTTGCGATGCAAAAATGGCTTTGAAGGGGACAAGGTAAGTAAGTGGGTGTGAAGGGCTTTTGAAGTTTCGGAAGGGGTCCGACCACATCGGGGGAGTTTTATACTTAGGAAGGAGTCCATAGTATGTGGAGGGTGGTTTCGGGGGTTGGGTTCTTGCTTAGTTTCTGATAAACTAAACAATTCCTGGGACTTGCTATGGTTGTTTTTCAACCAGGGGAAGGGATATTACATAGGGGAATTTACTTAATATAAATACGGGGATGGGAAACATAGGGAGCTAGATAATAACGTTAGTGGTTAATATGGAGATGATAAGAAAGCACTAAGTTTAGGGAGAACTTAGGCTATCGCAGGGGGTGGGACCATACTTCAGGAGAAGATATGGAACAGCTTTGAGTAAAGCAGATCTTTACTCAACCGGAGTGATGAAGATGATGAACTTAAGAGGTGTCAAGCAGATCTTGACCTCTTTTGGGGATGTTAGTTAGTGATCGGGGGAAAAGCAGAGAAGGGGAGTTAGTTATACCTCATTTGAGCCTTTTTTTCTTACAAATCTTTGCTGATTATGTTCTGCATGATATGATGCTTGCAAACTTGGAAATTGTCAGCAATTCAACAGCCTCAGAACTACCTACCCAGCCTACTTGCCTAGCATTTTTTCTTCTTTTGCTTGGGGGTGCACTTAGACTTGCAAACCCAACATACATTTTTCTTTTGATGTTTTCCTATCTACATACTACCCTTATTTCTTCCAGAGCCCAGATTAAACTGTTCGACTCTTCTGTTTCTCTACCTATCTAAGGGTCTGCCAAGATTAAACTGTTTGGACAGACTTACAATCTGTATATTCTAAAACATGAAATTTAAACCTAGGGAGACCAAGATTAAACTGTTTGGACCTCCCTTTAACTAACAGTAGCGATACTAGGAAAACTTTACAAAATTTGAAGACAATTGAATGAATCTTGAAGTAGCCTTCTTCATGTGGAGACTGTTTGAGAAAATATGGCGCATTGCAGCAAGCAAAGTACAACATATTTGGCCTGTGAAATGCCAATCATGAAAAATGAATACCTGCTGCAGCAGGAGCTAACAGAAGGTCTATCTGAAGTGTCACTTTGTCACTTTCACCATTTGACAATCCCACAGTCAATAATGATGAGAATATGTTGTCTTGTTGGTTCAAGATGTCCTATCATCAAGTCATGTTGAGTGTGTGTTTGCAAGGTCATGTACACCCAAGTTCACTTGCTCAAACACTTAACCATTTTTGCCGAAGATCTGTCGACTGGACCACCCTCCATTAGTCGGACCTCCGTTGAGCTGCACTGCGCAGTATCATCCATCAGTGACCAAATACTACTACCCAGAATTGCATAGAGCTTGAGGCTACCTCCTAGTTAGTCTGCACTATGTAAGCCTGGAATCGACCCGCCTCACAATCACTCAGAATAGCGCTGAATTTGCTTAGCAAGCCATTGTAATATATGTTTCCTGCAAGAAAATCTATCAAGTTTCTTACTGGTGAACTAGAGAGTTTGATCAGGCAATGACCCTAGGCTTCACTCCTTCATAAAATTGCACAGAAAATGCGAGCATGCCCACCTTCGTTGGCTGAAGAAATTTCACAAACATGAAGGACAGGCACATGCGATGCCTATCAATGCACTTTCCTCAAAATTTCTGGAGTTCTATGAGCCAGTCGCCATGTCAGCCAACCTGTTGCTCTTCGTGAAAGTTGTGCAGTTTTGATGGGCTATCCTCTAGCTAATTGACACGTCACTCAACCTAGAAATAACATAATTATGTCATGCATGCCAACCTCCCAGTTCTGCGTAGTTTTTGCCAGTAAGCTCCTACAGTTCGGTGCCAGCCTCCCCGGAGAATCTGCGTAGCTTTAACTACTAGTATCGTCCCTACTGGCTACACTGCCTCCCTAGAACATTTTCGTAGACCTTTCCTCCAGCCAAGCCATCCCATAGATATTCACTATTGAACTAGATTTCCCATCTTAGCCTCCTAGTGATCTTTGAATAATTTTCATGAACAATGCCCAGAGCCTACATCCTTGCTTGAAATGTGTTCTATGTAGTTTCAAAGCCTTGTCCTCTCTCCTAGTCACCTGCATCTGAAAGCAAAAAAAATGCATCATTTTTTACTAGGAGATTTCTTAATTTGATTTCATCTCGTCATGAGTAATTACAGATATAGGTACATGGATGAGACATGGCATGGAGACCAATAGGATGAACAAGGAGCACATGCAAGGCTATATTTTCACAAATCGACAAAGACATGGAGCATGCCAAAGTACACATGAAGGAGAGACATGCATGTGCAACATCAAGAGAACACCAAGACCATCAAAGACTCCCCATAACTCTCCATGCAGAGACGAAGTTATGATACACCAAGAGCACATCCATCACTCAATAGCACTCATCTTGACATGGAAACCACCAACAGCATGAAGATACCAACTCTGTCTTGTTGAGTCATGTCATGAGTCACATCGGCCACTGTTGAGCCCCAAAACTACCTCTCTTCCAAGCATTTCCTTAAACCCTTTCTCTTCTATTCTCCCATGTCAGTGCATCCTAAGCTATCAAAAGTTGTTACATGTTGATTTCAGGAGTGTATTTCACTAATTTTCAAATTATATCATTGTGTGTGCTATTTGATCTAGGTTTTGTTTATTAGCTACGGAATGTAGCCACTTTCTGTAGCTAACTAGCAATTCGGCAGCCATTTCCATTGCTTTATAGGTTACAGGTGTCATCAAGAGGAATGAGACACATGGGTAGCTTAGGAATTGTCCACACATGGATGAGGTCCTATTCACTTAGCTAGATTCAGAAGGAAAGGTCCCCGTCAAAGGGAGGTCAACAAAGAATTCTATGCCAGCTAGAACTCTATTCTTGCATGTAAAAGAAGCTTGAAGTTGTTCCTGAACTTGTGGATTCATTTTTTCCACCTACATGCCATCTACATAACGCAATCCAACATCCACCTCACATAGATTCACTGCTCATGGCAACCGGGAGGCTGAATCCTTGGATTTTGACCTATTCACATGTCTATCGTTGAAGAAATTCCTCTAAGGTATAGTTATCCATTTTCTCTATAAATACAAGCATTTGCAATGAAGATAGGACATTTTGGATATTGTTATTATAGTGTTATTTTAGTATTCTGTAACTGAGAGACACATTACTCTATTTTTCATAATACAAACTCTATTTTCACAAGTCTGTTTGAGTGTATGTTGAGGTAACAATGTGCTAGTCCGAAGCTGTACAAAGGCCCCTGTGTAGTTGAGGTCCTTCTTTTGTTTTTGTATAGTTTTCATGTATATTTTCTCTCATTCGAATTGTATATTTCTCATGTTTTGCTTATGATCTTAATCCTTCTAACCTTGTATATGTTTTTGCAACTTGTCATATTTCTTACTAACCTTCATAGGTGCATTTCAGAATAGGTCTTTAAGTATGGTTATGCTTGAGATTATTAGTGTAATTTTTGCATCAAGTGGTGTTATTGAGACTTACTTCCTCTGTTGAAACTCAGTTTTCAATTTCAATTGTTTATGCTTTTACTTTGTGAGATTTGTTTACTGTTCAAGATAGTTTAGATGTCAATTCTTTCATGCTATATGATGATATTTCTGGAGCCTTTAGCTTAACCCCGTTTTAGAAGTTAATTGAAAAAAAATTGTCATTATTGCTATGGGGTAAAATGCACGGGATGAAAACTACCCTCGAAAGTCTTCATGGGACTTCTGACAGACCATAAGGTTATCTGCAAAAGGTACCAGTTACACACATGTTCATATATCCAACATATATTGATAGGATATGGAGAATGGATCACCTTTGGTTCTTTCTAGATTCGCTTGGGGATCTCTATGCGGTAAGAAGAACTCCTCCTGACCGGCTCCAAGATGATTCCTGCAGAAAAGAACAAAGCAATCCAATCACAACATATACTTCTAACAATTAATGTAAGAATCCATAACAAACATGTATAAATATGAAACTTATCTACTCAACACAACAAGCATCAGAATGAACAAATAAATGCACAATATCATTGACACTTCAAGTAGGGAACACAACCACAGTCCTATATTCAGAACAGAAGAGTGATTACAACAACCTTGTTGTTTCAACCTTCCTTATCCCTTCTTCCTCTCTCTCTCTCCTTCTTTCAGCTAGCTCCTTCAAGAATATGACAATATCACCATGTACTATCCTCCTAAATGCTTTCACCCCTTTGCAATGGCCCTCTCGTTGCTTATATGGCAATCGATTTAGGGCTGCCCAACTCCATCTATAGTCCATTTGGGTAAAAACCATGAACCTGCCTCGTTTACCAACTTTTTCCCATTTGCCTCTATTTCCAAAATAGAATTTTTCCAAATATATTTATTTTTTGAGTTTCCCTGCTTTTCTTGCACAAATTTAGGGAAATAATATCTAGATATTTTATGGTAGATTCGTTGGCATAACCACTTGAGCATCACTAAAGTTCACTAACACTACCCCTGGTCTAACAAAAAGAGTTATCAAGTTAACTAACACGCCTTTATGCTTGTAAACAAGCTTTATAAAGTAGGTTATCAGTGTACAAAGAGCATTAGTGTGGATTCTGGGCCTGCAACTGTGGTCATTCTTTCAATGATCTTGTCATTCTCCTTCGAGTTGATTAGGAGGTAAATTTGTCCTATAACAGATGCCCCCTAAATTATGAGATCATAGGCAAAGATAATGGCCGAAATACTTTATGAAAATACTGTAGTTTCCCGTCAAAATCTTTGTAGAGAGAGAGAGAAGTTTCGGGCGATAAGGAAAACCTGATACAACAAAAGTACATATATATGAACTGCTAAAATCATGTCCTGAGTCGAGCATTCCCATGCTAAGTAGCTATGTCAAAGTAACTTTCTCCTCAGAGGTATAACAATGCTAGACACAAATATGGCACAGGGTGGATCCAGTGTTATAATAGATTATCCTGGAATGGCTTATCTTCAAAGAGCAATATCGTAGCTTGGGAGAGGAAACAAGGCTGAATGATGCAAGCCTCTACCCAAGGTCTTGATTCCCACTTCACCGAAAAACATAGATCGGTACATGTGATAAAATGAGTTAACGTCGAACATTCACGAAATCATCTGATTACCAGCCAACAATGGAGATTGTTAACAGATCCGAGGAAGGCCATTGATAATGGTGATGGTCTCCAAGATGCATAGTGCAAACTAGCAAGTGTGAAATATTTTTTGTCATCGAACACTCGTAGAATCGCTTAAGCAGGAGCCAATGATGAAAACTCATGATCAAGAACAAGGTAAGCTACCACTAATGTCTGCAAGCACCAAGGCATTGAATTTGTTTCTGGGTTATCATCCTAGACAGAGTGTTGAAGTCGATAGGAAGGAACCTGTTGAAAGGTAGGCAATGATGTGTCCTACATCAGTCGACACAAAACCAAACAAGGATGATTTTGTTTTCTGAAGAATATTTTAAGCTTTTGGGTCTAAACAAGAGAGGGCATGATGAAAGGGTATGTAGGGTCAGTTGATTGAGGAAACAAGTAGGGACCCTTGAACAATAGAAGGCATGACAACGGTTTTAACCAGACAACACTAGACTCATGAACACTACGAAGTGTTTAAGATATAGAGATGCAATGGCATCAGGGTATATAGGGTAAAAACTCATAGGTTGGTAGGGTTCATATTGAGAGGCTATCAAAATGACGGTTTATCTGAGGGAGTGCCATGTTCAAGGGAACGTTTGCTGCCAAACCATGCTTCAGGATACAATTGTATTTCCACTTTCCCCAACTGATTTTTAATGAGTCCAGATGGGTAAAATCATCGATCTTTTCATGTTTAGAGAGTCTGAAAAGGATCGCAAAAGGAATGACTCTTTTCCCGATCTGATTAGTTTAATGAGTCCAGACAAGCAAACTCGTCGATTTTTTCATCTTTTAAGAGTCTGAAAAGTATCGTAAAAAGAACGACTCTATATCTTGTCTGTGTATTTAAAGAGTCCAAACTAGAAAACTCGATGATCTTTTCATCTTTAGAGAGTCTAAAAAGATCATAAAGAGAGTCTCCATGGTGGTCCCTTTATCATAGTTGTTAAACAGGTGCGACAAAAGGTTAATAGTATACCTGTATTGGTTACTTTTCCATATTTAATCTACTAGACCTAGATAAAGAGAAACCTTTTTCCAATAGGTGTTGACCTCATTTTGTTACAAGTACGAGGCAACGGACTAAACTCATGTTTTGTCGTGACATTTTAACGAGCTCAGTAACAAAAACTCGAGATTTTCCATTTTTTAATGAGCTTGAAAAAAGTACCTGAAAGAATGCTTGGGTCATCTTTAGCATGTTTAATGAGCAGCAAGACACAGCTCGGGATTTTTCCAGTTTAAAGAGCAAGAAAAAAGTGCCTAAAAAGAATGCTCTATTGGTCTTTTTCAGTTTATGAGTTGGAACAAGATCAAAAAAGAGGTGCTTAGAGCATTATTTGCATATATTTAACGAGTGCAAATGACGAAAAACTCTGGGAATTTTATATTGTTTAAAGAGAGATAAAATATCCCTAAAAGTGCTTTACGGGTTGTGGTATATATGTTTAACGAGCTCTACTACAAAAACTCGGAGGTGTTTATATTTTTTAAAGAGCGATAAAATGTCTCCAAAAGTGCCCTATTTATCATTGCATAGATTTAACAAGTGCAAGGACAAAAGCTCGGGGATGTTTATATTTTTTAAAGAGCAATAAAATATCCCTAATAGTGCTCTACTCATGTTTGTAGTAGTTTAACGAGCCTAAATAAGAAGACTCAAGGTTTTTCGGATTAACGAGCAAGAAAAATACCATAAAATGAACGCTCAATCTTTCTCAATCTCATGCTTGACATTAGAAGGGTCTATGCCAGGCATTTCCTCATAAGACCAAGAAAAAACATCGAGGAAGTCCCTAAATGGGTAGGTGAAGCTCACAATTTCCTCAGGATTGTGATTGGCTCCACTTTGTATGTTTTCCACGATGCTTTTCATGACAGAATTATTGGGGAGCAATGTTTGTGAAATATTGTCCCTATTTCCTTCTAAGTCCGAAAGTTGGATAGTCGTATATGGTGAGGAAACAATTTCATGTGTGTCAGGTGACAAGAGTTGAAGAGGCTTCATGTCCGAATCAGATATGGAAACATGATGGTGCGAATCCTCCCAACGTTGCTCTTATAACCTTGTGATCTCTCTAATAGCTTCATCCACCAATAGGACTTGATTGAGTGGATCAACAGAAAGAGCGGTTATGGGAGGGGTAGTGGTACTATTGGCTGAAACCAAAGTGACCGGAGATTCGGATGCAATTTGAATGGCTTCACAAGCCAATTCAGCTGGTGACAGCCGCATTTGTTCCTCGTATGTGTCAATGTCAAAAGGATCCGGTAGGATCTATGGATCGGTCTTTTCATGAGGAATATGTGAAAGCATATTGACTATCGTTGAAACATTCGGCGACTGAAGAGGGAAACAACCCATGAGGGAAGGAGCCTTCAATAGACCAGTACTGATACTGACGTAAGAGTTAGTTCCACCTCCTACTAGGGGTACGAAGCCACTTGGTAATGGTGAATAATCAGGGGTACAGAAAGACAACTGATCTACTATAATAACCTTTCCATCCAATGGAAATTAGATGATGCAAAATATAGTAGATATGACAGTCGTCATAGCATATGTCCAACTGTGACCTAGCAACAGATTATAGTCAAGTTTCTTGTCCACGACTTCTACATCCACCGTTACTATTTTTCCAACCAAAGTGATGGGAAAACCAGCTAAGTATCCTTTTGGTATAAAGGAGTGGCTGTCGAAAGCTTCTAGGGATTTTGACGGTGGGGAGAGGGTTGGGGAACCCAAGGCGATCCAACATGAAGCTAACATGATGCAGGTTGAAGCACCGTTGTCGATGACAGTTTAGTGTATACCTTTACCTTTCGAAGTGATATGCACTTGAAATGCAAGCTGGTGGGAAAGGGGAGGTTTACACTTGTCCATGTTGAAAATGACAAGCATGGAATCCGCAAGGTCAATGCCCCCGACAGCTGAAAGCAAAGCTTTCCTTTGGCTGGGGCATGTTTGTAATACATCGAGCATCAACATGGATGATGTCACTTGCGCCAAATCCTCTACAATGTTGTAGTGTTGGGTGGCACGTGTAGATGTGTTGTGCATTGTGCATCGAAGTGCCCCTTTTGCATGTCGAATTACAAAGTCCTCAACCAGCCTTTCGATATGCAAATCGTTGGGCAGCGATGGGTTTTGATCTATGGATGGTTCTGCTACCGGAGGGACAAGAGCTCCATAAGATTTGGTTCATGTGGTGAGATTTACCATTCCAAATGTGTAAATGGCATAAGATCCTTCTCCAGCTCAAGGATGTTGCGAACCATTGTTGCCTCCTGACGTGGCTTGCGGTTGGTTGGCAATGAGATTTTGCTGTTGTTGATTAGGAAAAGGATTTCTAAGGACAGCAGGTGCCTTACCAGAATCTTTCTTGGTAAGGTAATCCATGCATTCTTGAAGACGTGGACAACACCAGGTTACATGATCTTGAAGACATAGTTTGCACGAATAGTTGGTGCCTTTATCCTTTTCCGCATCAGTAGGCATAGTGGCCTTCTGTTTCAGGTTGGGTTGCTTAGATGGCTACTCCCCAGAAGGAGCAGTCTTGTTCTGCTTCTTCTTGTTCTTGCTACTGGATTTCTATGTAGACTGCACAAAGTTAATCACAGTGGTAGGAAAAGCAGTCATTTTGGTAGAGGGGTCCACTGCCAACTTGGCAACGGACCCACTGAGTTGTTTTACAGCACCCATGGAGGTTGTACCAACTATCCCATCGGCATGCGCTCCAGGGCACTGAGTGGTGGGAGGATTGGGGTTATCAGGAGCATAGGGGATAATATTGTGGAGAGAGCTAGACTATGAATAAATTAAATCCAAGTGTTGGGCATGACGTATGGATTGGTCAGAACTCCATGACCGCACCACCTAGAGTGACATCTCTAGCGATTTGCGGGAGCAATGACTTATAGAACCATTCTGTTAAGAGAAAATCAGGGATAGGAGCTTTGAATAACCTCCACCAATGTCTCCATTCATGGATATGATTGGAGATGTGGGTGGCGATATCCTGACAAAACGAAGTAAGGAGCTCCATGTCTGTCTCCTAACGGATAGGTAACTGAAACTACTTTAGGAACTCCATCGCTAAAGTGTCAAAGGTATTCACTGACACACGTGGTAACTCAATATACCACTTTGTAGCATTGCCAGTGAGGGTGCAGGGAAAAAGATGTTGTTGGACACTGTCATCCACCATGGAGATAGAAACACACTATATATGGTAGGTGGTGATGTGAGTGCCCGGATCCTCCCCTTGTTTTCCGTCGAACTTAGGAATATCTGCCAGTATTTTATGCAGGATCAGTGACCATTGTAGGTTATGGTAGATACGGTCGTTAGTCAACTTGTATAAGTTAGGGATATCCAATGTTGCCAAAAAAGGCAAATTGTTGGGTGCCCCCGACTCGGACCATTGTGATGACAGATGACCTGAGGAGCTCTACGCTCCTCCCATCATTTGGTTCCCCATGGTGTACATGGGTTGCGTGCTGTAACAGTTGCTTTGCGGTATGGTGTTGTAGATGGGATTGGCATGGGGATTTTGATACTGGGGTATGAAGTTTCCCCCAGTATAATCAGTGCCCCCTTGACTCATCTGAGCTTGTGAGTAGGGTGCCCCCATGGTTTGGGTGGGAATCCCTTGTGGATTCCCAACCGACACAGAACTAACTGTGTGGCTTTGATTGATAGAGGGTACACTCATGTCAATCAGCGACTGTCCATGCATGCCTAAGAACGACAAGGGAACTATGACATTCCCCGTCGTCATGTGCATATTGGGAACCACCCCAGGTTTTTGAATCTGGGGGTTATAACTATACATTGGCAGCCAACCTTGGTTTTGGTAAACTAGGACTGCACCCATAGTGCCACATTGAGTGTTATATGGAACACTATACATGGCACTAGTTGAAGGTATGCTTTGGGGCACCATAGGAGTGGAACCTGGTGTCTGCTTGGTTTCGCTGATAGAGGGTGTTATGTGAGTTGTGGGACAAATAGGATTGCGGGGTTCCACATTGCTGGTGTTGTGAGGACTGTCGATTGGGGAAGTGGTAGAGGACTGACAGTGTCTCTATAATTCCAAAACCCTTGCGGCGCCGGCTGGATAGATGGAAAGGCTCCACCTAATGAAGAAGAAAGTACTGGTACTGCAGGAGTAACTATAGTGTCCGACAAATTTGTAAAAGGAGTGTTAAAATGAGGAAGAAATCCTTCCATAAATAAATCCTCTGGCAAATCAGAATCGTCGGTTGTCCACATAGACCTTGTTGAGATTGCAACAAGATGATGGAGCTTAGTGAAAAGAGTCGCCTTCACTAAGTGGGCCCGCAGGCTATTTTTGGCGCAAGTCTATTTTTAGACATATGGATCATGTCTATGGATTGCAGGTTGTTGTTTATGGATAATTGATCAAGTTGGGAAAAATAGATGGACTTCTATTTTTAGATCACAGCGGAGTGACTGCTCAGTCTAAATATAGAACAGTCAAATATTATTAGCTCATAATAATATTTAGACTATAAATTTTGTCTTATTCTCTTGGAGCACTTCAGGATGAGCTACGGATGTGGTACATGCAGATCCCAGAAGGAAATACGTGGTTACCTATGGGATGACTAATATTTGCATGCAGGACTTCAGTTAGAACTCAAATGAGTTGAGTTTAGTGGACTGGAGGTGCAGTTGATGGAGTTGTGTTCAGTTTAGCTTTGTTAAATTGGTTGTATTTAGTGTAACTGGCAAATAGATTAGAGATGAGTTGGGTGAATTAGTTGTTAATTAATTCACAAGTTATTAACTCATAATATAACTAATGAATACATCAGTTAACTCAGTTGCATGTCAGTGCATGTTCAATTCAACAGGGACAAGTGGTAGAGGATCAGATTGCTATCAGTTGTGACTATAGCTGTGCATGATGATTTGCACAATCAGAGGGATTGAGTAATGCCAATGAGGATTGCGTGGTTCAGCCAAGGAAATACGAGTTTTCTTCATTCATTCATCAGTATTCTCATGCAAGATTGCGCAGTTGAGGCAGGCAAGCAGTGGAGGAGATTTGAGCCAGTGATTGATTCAGATCTGAGTTGTATTTTGTGTAACAGAGGTGGAGATACTTGTGAGAAGTATTATGTTGTGTAATGTTACATGACTCAATCATTA